>PVKM010000556.1:0-102488 GCA_004027735.1 Carollia perspicillata
TTTCCTGCATGAAGTCATGAATCAAGAGCCCACACCACCACCAATGAAATGAAGGAATAAAGTCTAAACTCTAAACTTAGCCCAGATGATCCCATGTGCTCCTTATCACAGCTTTCATGAGTACCTTTGGCATACTGGAATAAGTTTGTGGTGAATTAATTTGTTACTGATATCCATAAAATTCTCAATTTGTTCTTTGAATGTATAGTCTCTCCCCAAATACATTAAAAACTCCTTGAGGGAAAGGGTCATATCAAATATTGCTCTTCTATTTTCATATATTTCTTAGTAAAAGGCACTTATCCATTAAGCATTTAATCATTATGAATCTAAAAAAAGCAACCTTTTATTTTTGGATTGGCATTATTAGCATGAAATAGAAAATTCACAATTCATCTAGCTGATCATTTCAACCACTTCCCCACCCCCCCAATGTCATTCACCAAATCCTGCCTCAGCAATGTAGCCTTGTTTTACTCCTGCTGCAAAAGCCTTAGGTATTGCCTTTGGGATTTCATTAAGTCTCATATGAACCATTACAACTGCCTCTTATTTGCTCTTCTTGCCTTTAGTATCTCCCCCATTCAATCCATCATCAACATTGCCACCATAATATGCTTTCTAAAAACTAAATCTGGCTATGGATAGTAGAAACTACCTAACTTAGCTGTTCACTAAATTCTTTCCTTCTTCTTCTTCTTCCAAGGAATACAGGTAGACCCCATTTTCCAGCCTTTTTTGCAGATAGGTCTACACGTATGACTGAGTCTACAAAATCAAAGTTATAATTACCACTTCCAGGCCTGGTCCATAAGAAACTCCCACTTATGATCTTCTTTGCTCTTCTCCCCTCCTGTAGCTTAATACAGACAAACATGGTAACTGTTTAAGCCACATATACAAATCAGAGGAACCATAGCACAAAAGAGCCTGGGACCTGATCGAACCTGAGAGAACTGCCAACTAACTGAGGAATTTTCAGGTTGCATTTAGATGAATACAAACTAAATTACTCACTTTGAGCCATTGCACGTTTTTAGGTCAGTGTGTAACAGAAACTGGCATTGTCTTAACTAACATACCATGCTATTCCTTTGGTCAAAATCCTTCACCTGTTGGCTATCATACTTTACACAAATTCCTTAGAATGATATGTATAAGGCCCTTTATAACCTAAATGCAAATTACTCTACTACTTTCATTCTACTTTTAATCCTTAACTTCTACACTCCCATGGTCAGACACCACATCCTCTGTTTTAGCACAATGAATTACTTGACCTTCTCGTAAGAAAAAAAAAAGTACTTTCATGCCAACACCCATGCTGTTCCTTCATCTAAATTCTATTCTTTTTCTTTTGTCTCATACCTGAAATTCTTTTTATCATTCATGGTCCAATTCACATGTCATCATCTCTAAGATGTCTTTTATCATCCTCTTTGCCAGAATCAATTGTCTTTCTGTAACACATTTTAAAAATCTGTATCATAGCAATAACTGTATTTCTAAAATGAAATGTAGTTTTGCTGTTCACATGTCTATTTTCAAAAGTAGAGTGCCACCATCTTGAAGACAGGTATTGCATTTCATTCATTCTTACCATCCCCAGCAATAAGCACACATTCTTAAGTGTAGTAGTCATTCCGGAATGTAGGTTGAATTATTATTACTTGGATTTACAAGGGGGGACCCAATAAAACCTGGAATTATCTTCTGGAGGGCAGGCCCCTTGTAGTACAGGCTTCCCCTGCTAGGTGAGTTTTCTAGGAGCCCATCTGTATCAGTGTACCAGCTGGTGTCATTGTGAGAGGCTGAATCCAGCTTCAGTGAATTTTTTTAAGACTCTTTCAACACATTTTCCCATTTTATGATGGGTCATTTACAAGCACGCCTGCCCACAATTCACTGAGTGCCAGCAGTATTTCACCAAAAAACTACATGACCCCCATGCCCTACCCTCCTTATTCACCCAATCTTGCTGCAAGCAACTTTTTTTACCCCAGATAAAAAAAGTCCTCAAAGGAAACATTTTGCTGATGTGGAAGAGGTGAAACAAAAAATGGCAGAAGCACTAAAAGGCATCAAAATCAATGAGTTCAAAAACTGTTTTGAGCAGTGGAAAAAATGTCCCAGTAGGTGTACTGCATCAAATGGAGCAGACTTTGAAGGTTACTGAAGTTTAAACATGTAAGAATAAATACACATTTTTAAACAAATAAATTCCATTTTTTGGGTCCCCCCATATTTAGCAATTTAAATTTTTCAAAGTAATTTTCATATACATCATTTAATTTTAGCCTTATAATTATTGTGTAGTGTTAAATAACTTGACTAAAATAAGGGCAGTTACTTAATTGTAGAGTACAGTTCATTGTACAGTCAAGATTTCACTATCCTGACACTGGGCATAGGCATGGTTTAACAACCTAAGGGAGGAGGAAGAGAAAATTAGTTAGCTAGAGCTACCCTAACCATACAAATTCATTCATAATAATAACCATGCCACTTTCTCTTTGAAAGTACCCAGTCTGTGAGTACATGTCACTGTGTGGGTTGCTATAGCAGTGGTAGCAAATTTATTTTAGAGAATTCAAGATCTAAAGTGACTTGGGAACATATCTATGATATATTGGGAGTATGAAAAAGATCATATTGGAGAAAAATGATATATAAGTAAAACCCCAATTGTGTAGCAAACATCAGGAAGAATACTGAACTCTCAGAGTAGAATAACAGCAGAGTTAGACTTTTTAAAGGTACTTTACATAATTCTGTAGTACTTAATGTCATGAGCTAGCTTTTATATGTAAAATGCTTAAACAGGGCCTAGCACATATAAGTGTTATATACACACTAGCTATTTTCCTTATCATTTTTACAGAGAGCATGTGTTACACTAATTTAAAAAACAATTAAAAAATTAACTTATCATAAAGAGCAGTGAGAGTTGTCTAATGTGAATAGAAGGGTATAGTTTAGTAAACTTCTGTAATACCTTGCCTCTTTGCAGATAATAACCAATGGACAAAATTTAAAAAAAAAAATCAGTGAGCATAGGCACTGGATAGTGAGCAAAAAAAAACAAGCATATTTTGGTGGAAAATTACATATGGAATATGAGAAGACTTGAATGGGTTTCCAGATTTTCTGTTTTTTTTTTTAACTTGAGGATAGGAAGCTATCACAGCAGCACAAGGTGACAAAAACCGTGACAGTAAATTCTCAGTATCTCTGGGTTAAAGAACCAGAAGACAGAGTTCAGGCAGTAACAGCTACTAGAAAGTCAAGGGAGATTCCCTGAAAAAAGATAAATAGAGAGGCTGCACCCCACATTGTGTACATAATATCTGGCTAATCCTGGAACAATGCATGTTTGGAGCATATTTCCACTGAGAATAAAGGAACTGAACTGAGATTTGATTTGCAACCCAAGAGGCAGAGTTTGCTGTTTGAGTGAAAGAAAATTGAATTGTGCCCTGACTAGTGTGGCTCAGTTGGTTGGGTATCGTCCTACAAAGCGAAAGGTTGCCAGTTTGATTCCTGGTCACAGCACGTGCTGATTAATATGTCTCTCTCACATTGATATTTCTCTCAGTCTTTTTCCCTCCCTTCCCCTCTCTCTAAAAATAAATAAATAATTTTAAAAAATTGAACTGCTTGGTAAAGATAAAAAGAAAAAAATCAATGCTCTTTAAAGGAACAGAACAGAATCCAGAGTCTCCACAATATAGCAATCACAATGTCAAACACAATCTGAGATTATTCAATATATAATAAAATAGGAAAATGTGACCAATTACCAACAGTAAAGATAACCTCACAGAAATTTGTCCCAATATAACCCAGATGTTGGAATTAACAGACAAGAATTTCAAAGTACCTATAATAACTATGCTCATGGATATGAAGGAAGATATGCTCTTAATAAATGGGAAGAAATAAACCTAACCAAAGAAATAAATGTTACAAAAAGATAAATAGAATTCTAAAGTGAAAATTACAATATCTGAAATAAAAGGTGAGGAAATCCAAGTGAATAACATACCTAGTTATCATTGGCCTCTTTGTGTATAACAGTCAATTTCAGCATATTTGCTTAGGTCACCTTTCCCTGTTCTCTGGAGACTGTCTGACACCCACAGAGATAAAGCTCCCATGGCAGTTACATGATTCTACTCCTAATATTCTGAGAGCTGAATATTCTGGCAGTGGGCTCCTGACCCAAGATTTAATAGTTACATGATCTCTCCTGGGATTTTAGAACTGGAACAGACCTTAGTCTATCTCACTCAGGTTTTCAAATTGAGAGGTCATGTCAAATCAAAATTAGTTGTGTGGCCCTTGTGGCCATGAACAGGGATAAGCAAACAGAGCTTTTCTGCAGAGAAAAATAGAAAACAAATGTGCAAAGAAAAATACATGGAGAAAATGAGACTGTGGGAGTTACTGATTTCTTTCTAATTTCTGGTTCCAGTCACTTATTACGGCTTATAATGATTTTTGTCCTTGGGTTCTCTGATATAATCCTATATTCTTATAATAAATTCAGTTTCCCAATTTTTGGTTTATGTTCTGTTATTTGTTATCAAAAGAATTTCAATTACCTGCCTATGTATATTTAGCCATTCACCTCTTCATGTGGTCCTGGATGTGCCAATAGTTCAAGACTGAGAATCAGAAGCAATGGACATGAAGAAAAGGGCGCTTTTCCAAATTGAAAACTAAAGCCATCAACTGAGAATGAAATTGGAACTATAATTTATAACTGAGTGGTCACGTACTTCAGAAAAGTCAGATGCAATTGAATTATCATGCTAATACTTATAATGGTTAATCTGAAGAAAGAATGTACTATCGGTAATATGACACAGAAAACAGAAATTATAGAAAGAATTTATCATCGTTGTTAACATGCTATCTACCTACTTAAAGGGGTCCACTGATTAAGGAACCTAAGAATCTGGTGTTTGACTAGGCATATGTCATTCTGATATAGCCAGAGTTGGATCTTCTAACTCCTATTTTCTCTCATACCCATTGTTGTCAAGAAAACTTGTGGTTATCATTTAATATCCAATATAACTTCTCAACAGGAAATTAATGCTTGTACCACTCTAACAAGAATATTTTTATCTGATTAAAAGTTGTATTTTTCTTTTTAAATGAATCAGTTGGCCTACTGGTTTTATATGTTACCCTCTTAGGTGTTAGGTTAAAGTAAGGCAGACCCCTGGTGGTCAAATAAGGCTAGATGCTGTAAAAAATGGAATGGACTTGAAGTAGCTAAGAGTGGAAGAGAATAGTACCTCCCCCAAGAATCCCAGATTTGCAATCCAGTCTTTCTAAATAATGATTCTATCTTGTCATTCTCTGTAATGAACATGTACTTTGTTCAGTAGTGTTTACTTTTGAATAATCCATGAATATTTGGAACATCTTATAGTATCTTCATACCAGAAATACATTTGTCTCAAGTAGGATCTATATATGGCTGATGTATCTTGTTATCAGTGTAATAGAACTGTGTTACTCTTGAATATAAAAAATAATCTACATGTATACAAATATATTGTGACATTTCCAGGTAAAGCTGAAAAATGTAAATTGTAAGAATGTTAAATATAAAGCATAATGTATATTCGCTATGGTAATATCTTATTTGGAAGCAGGACAATAAAAGCTGCTCTATATTCTCTACATTAACTCTGCATTTTCAAAGTAGGAAGCATGATATTTGTACAGAAAGAGAAAATAATAAACGCTCTTTGCTTCTGCCATTGAGCTTTCAGATATATCACTTCTGTATCAACCATGTGTGCCTGGCAAATGTACCTACATAATTACTGCTCTATTAATTAGATTTAACCACATTATTTCAAATAAACTTGTAATAAATCCACCTCTGAAATAAAGTCATTTTTCTATAGATTACCCCCTCTAATACCTACCAATTTAGGATTACAGTGTGTGTGGGAGGGCTGCGTGGTGAACTTCAAAGGCTTTAGTGGACCACCAATCAACATTCAAATTATTTCTCAAACACTCATAAACTTCTTATTACCCACAAATTGAACATTTCTGAAAATCAACAATATCTAAATGAAAGAGCTTAAAAGAAATACATATGCACCTGGTAAGTAGAAATGAAAAACCAATGGAAGCTTGGTGTTCCTGTAGCTGAATTTTAATATGGAATGCAATATTATTATGGTTGCACAACTTACTATTTTTTCATGTGAGCCACTGTTTATATGGACGAAGCAAGTTATTTCAGGACACTTGTCCATGAAATCCATGAAAACACAAAAAGCAAGCCAAAAGGACAAAGGAAAGAAAATGAGCATGGCCTAAAAATTCAGTGCAAATATGTGATGGAGAAACTGTTTCCTATTCTTTTAAAAATAATGTGGTTCAATATGAAAATGTGACACCAAAATCTCAATTTGAAAAAGGTTAATAGTTCTGTAAGGACAGGAATTCTGTATTTTCCTATTAGGGTTCATGAAAACATTAGTAATTTCACTTGATAGCAGAGGTGTCAAATTGATTTTCACCAGGGGCCACATCAGCCTCAAGGTTGCCTTCTAAGGGCCGAATGTAATGTTAGGACTCCATACATGTAACTACTCCTTAACAGTTAAGCGAGAGCTCAGCACTGCCACTGGGTAGAAACAAGGGGCCAGGCCGGGTAAAACAAGGTGGAGGTCGGGATGTGGACTGCAGGCCTTGTGTTTGCCGCCTGTGCCCTATATCCTATTCTATTATTTAAATAAAAATGCTACTGCCAACAGAACTCTCAGTTTCCCATTACTATACAGCACTTCATTACAGTGCTAATTGTTATCACTTCTATACAAAGGCAGAAGCCTATTAGTTGAGGTCATCAGTTATATATTGGTGAAGAATCAATGTTAACATTCTGTGAACATGTCTGGGAAGTATAATTACTAACAGTGACTTTCTATGAACATTTCGTGTGTACCTTTGCCGTATGAAATTAATTCAGTTAAAGGATTTTACAAACTTTGGGAAAGGGAACCCTCTTTTAAATCCTATCTTCTTGGTATTGGCTATAGGCAGAATTTGAGATCAGATTAAGTTTGCTTCTGGCCCCTTTATACTTTCGATTAATCTCTTAACTTCAGGTGTTGCCTTTAATGATAATGTGAATATAGCCTGATATTCATTGTTTGGTATAAGGGTTAACCTCCATTAAAAAGGTATTGGAGGGTCATCATTATCCAACTGGCTTCCTCTCATCCCTAGAGATCACATTTAAGTAATAGCTTCAGTTTGGCTATTCGGGGCTCCATGAGTTCTGAAAATCACATAGGCTTTTTTATTATTTCTGAAATTCGATGGAAAAATGACCTTGAAGAGGAGCAGAATGTGGTACCCCAAAATGTGCCTCTTTGGCATAAGGATTATTTTGATCTTTTTTTTAAAAATAGCAAACACAGGAGAAGCTCTGAAAACCAACTAAGTCCACCCACTTGAAAAGTATTTACATGCATAAAGTCAATCTCCATTTATAAGGGCGTCCTACTTTCTCTAACTAGGAAGAGAAGGGTGCCTCTAAACCTCTAGAAACTCTTATCAATGGAGAAGGCAAATACTTAAACTCATATAACGAGTTTACCTTGTTTACTGTGCTTTTCCCAATAACCTCCGACAACTCCCACCCCCAATATCTTCCTTTCTTTTTATCTGGAGATGATATGTAAAGTGATGACTTGGGCCATTTTGAAGAGTAACTCAGTTTTCCGGGGTCTCTCCCATGTATACAGGAGTTATACATGTTATTAAACTTCTTTGTATTTTTCCTGTTAATCTGTCTTTTTATTACAGGGATGTCTCAGCTAAGAACTTATAAGGACAGAGGGAAAATTACTTTTTCCTTTCCCACAGTTGTGGCAACTATGAAGAAACTTTCTGAGACACCGTATGTGCTCTGGAGCCTGTGGATAAGATCCTGGAAAACTGGCAAAAGACGGCGAATGGTAAGTACAAATTCTTAACAGAGCCAGCTCTGCCTCATCTCACTCTGTGCTGGTCAGTTGAAAGAATGTAAAATTTCACCTTGTCCCTTTCTTTCCAAATTTAGACCAGTAGGTGAAAAGCTTTGTGTGAACTAGTTCCTTGGGTATAGTGACTCTGGTAAAAAATTGGTTGTGACTAGTCTTGTTTCTATTGGACCTCTAACTTCCAGAGTTTATTTTTTTCTTTTGTCTTTGCCTTGTTTTATGTCTTGAAAGCACGGCTTTGTGACCAGTGAAATATTCAATCTGGTCTTCGCCAGCCAGAGGATGCGTGTACTGGCAAGCACCTGGCAGACAGCCAAACAGATTGTGGATCCAAGAAGCAGCATTCTCTTTGTCCAACCATGTTGGCTCTCAGAGGAGTTTGTCACAAGGGGTTGTGGTCCATAAGGGGCCTTTATAGTCTCAACCTTCATTGTTGCTGGAAAAGTCCATTCCATACGGTGTCAGGGAATAGTGGGTCTCTGACTGAAGGCATCTCATGCTCTGGTGGAAAACCGAAGACACTATTTTCACTACACCATTCTTCCCACCTGTGACAATGAAGGTCCTTGCTTTCTTAGGCTGACTTTGGAAGTAAACTTGCTGGATTTTTTACCTTCCTCTTGGATGCCTCTAGAGTCCACAGTTAAGCCATAAAAAGGCTTATTGGTTTGTGTCGCAATTGAAATTCATATCAGATCATGATCATCCAGGTTCTATATTTGAAATGCATCATCTGGGGGCCAATGTTTAGGGTTAATAGAAGCAACAGTAGACGTTTTCCCCTTCGGGTTAATTGGTTCAAGGTTTAATTTTGCACTCAGAAAGAAAGCCTTTATTAAATGCTTTAGATAGACTTTTAAAAAGCATACATAGTGCATTAAAACCTAAAGTTCTTTAGATTTCCATCTTAGCTAGAAAAGTCACTGCTATAAAGAAGCAAATTCTGTTGTACGGGCAGCTCAGCTCCTTCATGTTCAGGCTGCAATCTAGTTCTTTGGGGAATTGGAAATGACTCTATTTGTCTTGCAAATCTTTATAAACCCAGAACTGCCCCAAGTCTACCTGTCTTTACCAATCCCCACACCTCACCTATTCTTGTCAAAATGCTTGTAGATACTGGGACACTGGAAACAGAATTATCCTACACTTGAGAAAAAGGGGAAATTTTAAATAGCAATTAGACTAGACCTCTGATAATAAACAGATATATCTCAATAAATCCTCAGTGAAAACTTGGATACTTCTTTGGTGTAATTTTTGAGGTAAATATGTTTACTCCCAAAGTGTTAGCCCACAGGTGGCAAACACAAGGCCTGCAGGCCGAATCCGGCCCTCCACCTTGTTTTATCCAGCCCAGCACCTTGTTTCTACCCTGTGGCGGTGCCGAGCTCTCACTTAACTGTTAAGGAGTAGTTACATTTATACAGTCCCAAAATTATATTTGGCCCTTTGAAGGCAACCATGAGGCTGATGTGGTCCCCAGTGAAAATGAGTTTGACACCCCTACTTTAGGCATTTGAGCAGGTGCACTTAATTTATTCCAATTGCCAAAACAATTATGGATCTGAAAGTTCTTTTATAAAGTAGTGAGTTTTGTCTTACTGCACCTAATTCATGACTAAAATTTTAGAACAATTGGTATAAGGTTTCTGCATTTTCCTGTATGTTTACATGTGTCTGCATATGTATATTGTTGATGTGTAAATTTTTTCTACCTCGAGATGATATTTCCAAAGTTAGTTTGAAAAAGAGCTCTATTTAGTTGAGGTAAAAGGACAAGTGCTTATAAAGATTGGGTATTCTTTTTTTTAAAGATTTTATTTATTTATCTTTAGAGGGGAAGGGAAGGAGAGAGGGAGAGAAATATCAATGTATGGTTGCCTCTCGTGGGTCCCTGCTGGGAACTGGCCTGCAACCCAGGCATCTGCCCTGACTGGGAATTGAACCACAATCCTTTGGTTCACAGGCCTGCACTCAATCCACTGAACTACAACAGCCAGGGCAAAGAACGGGTATTCTAAAACTCTCAGAAACATACAGACAAAACCAAATGTTTTTTCAAGTTCATGTCATCTTGAATAATCTTCAATAAATAAAAGCTAGTTGAAGTTTGTTGGTCTAAATAAAATAGGCATGTCTTCAGACTTATCAGCATTAAATATAATACAGATAACATTTATTATACTTTGATTTATTAGTCACATTCATGTTATCTCTGTTACAAAATGTTTTGACAAGAAAAAGAGCTTGGGATGATGGCTGACTGTGTCTAAAGTCACATGAAGTTCTCACTGGTAGTCTAAACATGACTGCTAGGAACAAGTGATTTAGATAAATATAAGATTAAATGTAAGTAGGATAAGAGTTTTGAGGAAAATTTTCAGCACTAATTGTTTTATGGTATGTCAATTAAAGAAATAGTTTTCCAAATATCTTTGGTAACTTGAAATCTTAGCATTTTTATAGTTAAGTGTAATAAGGGATAGTCATTGAATAGCTAGATCATTTTCAAATAAGATAAAATAATGAAACAATGACTAAACATAGGTTCATATACTTTTGGATTATTATTGCAGAGGAACTAAAGATATTTGGGTCTGTTAGTAAAAATGTCTTATGCCACACTGAAAGATTATACTATTAAAAAAGGGCACATTTTTTCCTAGCTATTGTTAAATGTATTCACAAATTTGCCAATGTACAAAATGCTGCTGTAAACTACAGTTCAAATTGTTTACTTCTTAGTTTTCACTATTTGCTAAAGTTTATGTGAGTACAGAATTCTAATTAACATATGTAACTAAAGCTACAAGAAATAATAAGAGAACAAGTCTGTATGCAAAGAAAGTAGGATGTGTTTACTTGGTTAGAAAATATATGAAGTATAGAGATGCATTTTTACTGCAGAAAATGAAAGTCATTTGGTACTACAGTGAAGCTGTTATTTCAGAATGGGAAGTAGGAAAATGAAGGGTAGGCTAAAAGTATATAGAATTCTGAAGAGAGAGAGAAAGAGGGAATTTTACCTTGTGTAATCAAGCTGGTTAAATTTAAATTGTTATTATAAAAATTTTAAAAATAGGCTTTAGCCCTGGCTGGTGTAGCTAAGTGGATTGAGTGCCGACCTACAAACCAAAGGGTTGCTAGTTTGATTCCCAGTCAGGGCATATGCCTGGGTTTCGGGCCAGGTCCCCAGTAAGGGGCACGCAAGAGGCAATCTCAGTAGGAAGGGACAGATAAAAACATTGATGTTTCTCTCTCTCTTTTTCTCTTTCCCTTCCTCACTCTCTATAAATAAATAAATAAATAAATAAATAAATAAATAAATAAATAAATAAATTCTTTTTAAAAAACTTAAAATATAAGCTTTAATATCAATAGTGTACTCATATAAAACTGAAACTTAATCTTCTTTCATCTCCTCAAAGGAAAAGGTTCTCTTGGACTTTTGGTCCGCTCTTGATAAAGAGATCATAAAAGGGTTTTCTTGACATTTTAAGTTATCTGCCTAGAAAGAAAATATTTTGTGTTTTACCAAAATAACTTCCTGTGTTTCATGTTGTCTTAATCAGACCTTTTATTATTAACTAAACTGAATCTCCTCAATATCAAAAGAACAAAGTTTTGCTCTGGCTGGTGTGGCTCAGTCGATTGGAGTGTTGTCCTGTAACTGAAAGGCCATGGGTTTGATTCCAAGTCAGGGCACATAGATTACATCATAGGTTAACATAGGTTACATTGGCTGCCAGGTTACATCGATGTTAGGTGCAAAACTGTTCTCATTACATTAACAATGGCTGGACTTTTGTGGGGCAGACCTTGTATAATGTTACCAGTCATAAATCTATTTAACTTGAAATGCATGTTACACAAATAAGCAAATTTCCTTGTCAACTGCATTGTAATGAACTCTCATGAAATCTTTAACCATGGCCACTTTTAAGTCCTTTGTCATTTACATTTATTGTTCTACTCTAATGCTTTTGTAAAAGGGTTTCTGCATAAATGCTTAATCTTCAAGGGGAATCATGGAAAGAACTCTAGCAAGAACAGGTTTCTGATAACTTCAAGATTAGAAAAACTGATGGGATAAGAATTACCAGAACTAATAAAAAAATGAATTCAAGCAGAACAAGAATTAATAACGTGGGACTGAATGAAATGAGGATTATTATTCTCATTTTTTGAAACATTGGTGTTCTTTAATGTCTTGTTTTTTCAGATTTAAAGGATTTTTTTCTATTAAGTTACTGATATCTTAGACGAATTTGGCCAAGTGTATCTTTGTGAACAAATACCAAACAATTTTTCTCTCTACTGATCCTTCTACAATTTGGAAATTCTTAGCAAGTAAATATTCTTATTTTCATAGCAATATAGTTATTTGCATGACTTTGGTAAGAATGTGTGCTTCTTGTAACAGGACACAATTGGAAACTGGCTATACTAGCAAGGATTTCACTGGAATGTCATATTCGAGAATGATGTGCATAAAGTAAGATATGACCAGACAGCTTTAAGGAACTAAAGTTGACTTTATGAAGCCAATAAAGCCCTTTGGAAAAGCACCCTGGTACCTCGCTTCCAGGGCTCCTGACGGCCTAACCAGGTGAGTAAGGAAAGTCACTTACTGGCAAGTACAGAAACCTCAGGACATTTTGGGAACCTCAAGAAGAGAGGAATTCCTCCTGACTGATGTGGCTCAGTGGGTTGAACTTTGTCCTGCAAACCAAAAGGTCACTAAGTCGATTCCTGGTCAGGGTACCTGCCTGGGTTTTGGGCCTGGTTCCCTGGTTGGCAACCAATCGATGTGTTTTTCTTTTTTCCCTCTCTTTCTCCCTCCTTTCCCTTCTCTCTAAAATAAATAAATAAGATCTTTAAAAAAAAAGAAGAGAGGAATTCACCCAAATCTATAGATATTGCAGACAAAAATCTAATGGCAATTCCTTGGCCTGCTTTTGGAGCCTCAGGAGACTTTTAAGAGTTCAAACTAAGATTCCTTATGAAAATTTCCAGCAAGGTAGATTTAAAAGAGCCTATATGATCAATCCCTATTCTTGCTGCACTTATGTAAATAAATGGGCCACTTTAATTGGACTAGACTTACTTTGCAAACAAATTAGTCTTACTTTGGTTATATATGGTATAGATAAGGGTGATTTTAAAGGGGAAAAATATGTTGGAGTAGCACACCTTTGTGGATACTACATTCTAGTGCTGTTCATTGTCTTTCAGATTTTGTTTACTACCTATAATCTGAACTGGTTCCTGAATCTTCTATTTTCCTCATATTTGGCACCAAACTAACCTTTTACTTTTCTCCCACCATTTTGACTTGGAATTACTACCAACAAAATTTGCTCCTTTCCTCCTGAAGCCCTGAAAACTGAATATAAAAGACTTGATGTAAACTTTGAAGAAATCACAATAGTTTGTGCTTAGACAATCTCCTTCATGCCTGTTGTCATGTGGGCCACTCAGAAAGTTTGCCGGTATGGCCAATGATGTCATCAAAGACACTCAAACTGCAAACCAGGAAAATCCTTCAGATTGCCACCACCTGCCATCACCTCATCTTCGAGCCTGGTGTCTTGAAATCTTGACCAGAAGCTCTGAGGACTCACTAACCTTATAATTTGCTCCAACTATTAACCTCTGTTTTTCTTTTGTTTCCATAGAAATCCCTCCTACTAAATGTCTGATGGCTAACATGATTAGGTCTATCTTTGGGGGTCCACCTTCAAGAGACTGGTTCAATGACATGGAACAACTCAGCTTCTGGACTGTGAATAGGGAGGGCAAAAGATACCACCTCTTTAGCATATTGATTATTTTAAGTTGGTTATTTTTAGGTAACAGAAGATATAGGTGAAGTTCAGAAACCTGTTACCTTTATGTAAGAAACATTTATATTTATAAGGGCAATCTCTATGTGTAAGTGTATCTCCCTCTCTGTGCCAGGAAGGATGACTAAATCTCTCCCAACTCTTATCAAATGGAAAAGGAAAGGATTTAATTCTGCCTAACAAACATAGCCTTGTTTACTGCACTTTTCCTGGTAACCTCCCATAAGTGAACTCCCCCACCCTCTAACATCTTCTTTTGTCTTCAGCTAGAGGAGGTTTACAAGCTATTAAATTTTTTGTTTGTTTTTCTCCTGTAAATCTGACTTTTTTAGATTTTATTTCTTTATTTTTAGAGAGAGGGGGAGGGAGAGAGAAAGAGACAGAGAGGAATATCTATCAGTTGCCTCCCGCACAAGCCCTGACCAGGGTCTGAACCCACAATCTAGGCATGTGCCCTGATCAGGAATCAAACAGGCGACCTTTTGCTTTCCAGACAATGCCCAACCAACTGAGCCACACAGTGAGGTCAATCTGTCTTTTTAATACAAGAAGGGTTAGAAAAGGACCTAGAAGGGTAGAGTGAAATTTATTTTTCCTCCCCCACAGAGGGATATTAAGGACTTTTCGTTATTAGCTGCCCTCAATTAAATACCACTTAACTCGATAGAGTAATACAAGTTTACTTTGTCAGGCAGCTAAGAAAAAGTATATAAGCAAAAATATAGCAATAACATTTACTTTTGGTTGAAAGTTTTATATTGGACAATTTAACTACATGTTATTTATATCATATTTATTTAAAAAGATAATCTTGAAAAAGACCAAACAGTAGGTAAAGGCTGTGACAGAAATAAATAATAAGTGAATGAATCAGCATTTTACTTAAGCTTCTACAGTGATGAATACTAATTTGTTAATGTGCAAGTTTCTGCTTTAAAGCATTAAATTAGCCTTGGCCCTTGTTGTGAAATTTAGACACACAGGAAAGTTCAAATACATTATCACATATTAATTGACAATAATGACTTGCATCAAGGTAACTTGTGTTATTTAAAATAAATTAACAGAATGCAGAATGAATCCCAATTAATGAATTTGCCAATCATCCATCTTCCTATAAATGAGTTTGTTTTCTGTTTCTAGTCCTATCTTATCCCACATATGCCTTTGCATTCTACTTATAATGACTTCTGAAAATGCTAAGTGGGCTACATGACCTGTCTTCTCTGTGACCTTTGTTTAACTGTTCACTCAATACTTTGTTAAAAAATAAAATGATTAAAACAATATAGCAGTTTATATATAGACTAATTAAATATAAATTAAACATTTTTTAATTTAATCTTTTTTAAAAGACTTGTTTATTTTTAGAGAGAGAAGAGAGGGGGAGAGAAACATCAATCAATATGTGGTTGCCTCTCGTTCACCCCCTACAGTGGACATGGCCTGCAACCCAGGCATGTGCCCTGACTGGGAATCCAACTGATGACCCTTTGGTTCGCAGCCTGGTGCTCAATCCACTGACCTACACCACCCAGGGCTAATTTAGGCTAATTTAATTTTTATTATAGTTTTTTCCATTACGATTTATCCCCCTTGTACCTCCCAACAATCCCCAAACTATTGTCCATGTCCATGAGTCCTTTCTCCTTTTTGCTCAATCCCTCCACTCTCTAACCTCCCCTGACCACTAGCTGTCATCTGACTCCATCTATGAATCTGTCTGTTTGCAAGTTCAGTTTGTTCATTAGATTCCACATATGAGTGAAATTGTACTGTATTTTTACTTCTCTGACTGGTTTATTTCACTTAGCATAATGTTCTCCAGGTCCATCCATACTGTTGCAAAAGGAAAATTTTTCTTTTTTTACGGCTGTGTAGAATTCCACTGTGTAAATGCCCCATAGTTGTTTTATCCACTCATCTACTGACGGACACTTGGGCTGCTTCCATATCTTTTTCATCATAAAAAATGCTGCAATGAACATAGGGGTGCTTAAGTTCTTTCAAAATAGTGTTTTGTTTTCCTTCAGATATATTCCCAGAAATGGGATTGCTGATTCAAAAGGCAGATCTATTTTTAATTTTTTGAGGTATCTCCATACTGCTTCCACAGTGGCTGTACCAGTCTGCGTTCCAAACAGTGTAAAAGTGTTCCCCTTTCTCCACATCCTCACCAGCACTTGTCGTTTGTTGATTTATAGATGATAGCCATTCTGACAGGAGTCAGATGATATCTCATTGTGGTTTTAATTTGCACTAAGCATCTTTCCATGTGGCTATTGGCCATCTTTATATCCTCTTTGGAGAAGTGTCTATTCAGATTGTTTTCCCATTTTTTAATTGTGTATTTTTAATTTTTTTTGGTGTTGAGTTTTGTAAGTACTTCATAAATTTTGGATACTAACCCCTTATCAGATGTATCAGTGAATATGTTCTCCCATTTATAGGGTTGTCTTTCTATTTTGTTGATGATTTCCTTTGCTTTGGAAAACCTTTTTAAGTTTGATGTAGTACCATGTTTTTATTTTTATTTTTTGTTCATTTCCCTTGTCTGGGGAAATATATCTAATAAAAAAATTTCTACGGGCAATGTCTAATATTTTGTTGCCTATATTTCATTCTATAATTTTTATGCTTTTGGGTCTAACATTTAAGTCTTTGATCCATTTTGAATTTGTTCTTGTGTGCAGTGTAAGCAGGTGGTCTATTTTCATTTTTCTGCACATATCTGTCCAATTTTTCCCAACACTATTTAATGAATAAATGATCTTTAGTCCACTGTATATGCTTGCTTCTTCTGTTGAATATTAGTAGACTATAAAGATGTGGGTTTATTTATGGGCTTTCTATTCTGTTCCATTGATCTATGTGGCTGTTTTTATGCCAGTACCAGGCTGTTTTGATTACGATGGCCTTGTAGTACAGTTTGATATTAGGTGGTGTGATTCCTCCAACTTCGTTCTTCTTTCTCAGGATCACTGCTTCCTATGTGGGGCTTTTGGTGGTTCCATATAAATTTTTGAAATATTTGCTCTAGTTCTGTGAAATATGCAGTTGGAGTCTTGCTAGGAAGGACATTGAATCTATAGATTGCCTTGGGTTGTATGGACATTTAATGATATTAATTCTTCCTATCCAGCAACACAGTATGAGCTTCCACTCATTTGTATCTTCTTTAATTTCTTTCTTCAGTGTCTTATAATTTTCCAAGTACGGGTCTTTTATATTCTTGGTTAGATTTATTCCTAGATATTTTATTCTTTTCAAAGCAATTGTGAATGGGATTGTTTTCTTAATTTCTCTTTCTGTTAGTTCATTTTTGGCACATAAAAATGCAACTGATTTCTGAATATTCATTTTTTATCCTGTTACCTTGCTGAATTCATTTATCAGTGCTAGTAGTTTCTTGGTGAAATCTTTGGAGCTCTCTATGTACAATATGATGTCATCTGCAAACAATGACAGTTTTACTTATTCATTTCCAATTTGTATGCCTTTCCTTCTTGTCTGATTGCTATGGCTAGGACTTCCAGTACTATGCTGAATAAATAAGAGAGGTAAAAGCAGATATCCCTGTCTTTTTCATGACCTTAAGGGGAACACTTGCAGTTTTTGCCCACTGACTATGGTTCTAGTAGTGGGTTTGTCATATATGGCCTTAATTATGTTTAGGTATGTTCCCTCTATTCCCAGTGTGCTGAGAGTTTTTATCATAAATGAATGCTGTATTTTACTAAAAGTTTTTTCTGCAGCTATTGATATGATCATGTGGTTTTTATCCTTCATTTTGTTTATGTGGTGGGTGACATTTATTCATTTGTGAATATTGTACCAACCTTACATTTCTGAAATAAATCCCACTTGACCATGGTGTATGATCTTTTTGATGAATTGCTATACTCAGTTTGGTAATATTTTGGTGAGGACTTTAGCATCTATGTTCATCAGGGATATTGGCCTATAATTTTCTTTCTTTGTAGTGTCTTTATCTGGTTTTGGAATTAGGATAATGCTGGCCTCATAAAATGAGCTTGGGAGTCTTCCCTCCTCTTGAATTTTATGAAATAGTTTGAGAATGAGAGGTGTTAGTTCTTCTCAGACTGTTTGATAAAATTCACCTGTGAAGTCATCCCGTCCAGGGCTTTTGTTTGTTGGGAGTTTTTTGATTACTGCTTCAATTTCATTAGGTGTAAATCTGTCCATTCAGATTCTCTGATTTCTCCTGATTTATTTTTGGAACACTATATGTTTCTAGTAATTTATATATTTTGTCCAGGTTGTCCAGTTTGTTGGCATATAGTTGTTCAAGATATTTTCTTACGATCCTTTGTATTTCTTTGGTGTAAGTTGTTATTTCTCCTCTTTCATTTCTGATTTTATTAATTTGGGTCCTTTTTTTCTTCTTGATGAGTCTGGTTAAAGGTTTATCAATCTTGTTTATCTTTTGAAATAACCAGTTCTTGGATGTACTGATATCTTGTATCATTATTGTAGACTTTATTTTGTTTATTCCTGCTCTAATCTTTATTATTTCCTTTCTTCTACTCAGTTTGGACTTTGTTTGTTGTTCTTTTCCAAGTTCCTTTAAGTGTGAAGTTAGATTGTTTATTTGAGCTTTTTCTAGTTTTTTTGAGATAGACCTGTAATGCTATGAATTTTCCTCTCAGGATTGCTTTCCCAGTGTCTCACAGATTTTGGATTGTTGTGTCCTCATTTTCATTTGTTTCAAAGTATCTTTTGAATTCTTCCTTGATCTCGTTGTTGGCCCATTCATTGTTTAGTAACATGTTATTCAGCTTCCATGTTTTTTAGTGTTTTTCAGTGTTTTTCTTGTGATTGCCTTCTAATTTCATGACATTGAGGTCAGAGAAGAGGCTTGATATGATTTCAGTCTTCTTAAATTTACTGAGACTTGTTTTGTGTCCTAACATGTGGTCTTTCCTAGAAAATGTTCCATATGCTCTTGAAAAGTAAGTATATTCTGCTGCTTTGTGGTAAAATGCTCTGAAGATATCAGTTAAATTCATTTGATCTAGTGTGTCATTTAAGGCTGCTGTCTTCTTGTTGATATTCTGTCTGGAAGATCTATCCATTGAAGTCAATGGGGTGTTAAAATCCCCAACTACAACTGTATTTCTGTCAATCTCTCCCTTTATGTCCATCAGGATTTGCTTCATATATTTCAGTGCTCCTACATTGGTGTGTAAATGTTTACTAGGGTTATATCCTCTTGTTGGACTGTTCCCTTTATCATTATGTAGTGTCCTTTGTCTCTTACTATAGCCTGGTTTTAAAGTCTATTTTGTTGGATATAACTATTGCTACCCCCGCGTTTTTCCTTTCCATTTGCATGAAATATCTTTTCCAACCCTTTAATTATAGTCTGTGTGTATCTTTCAATCTGAGATGGGTCTCTTAGAGGCAGCATATATATGGGTCATGTTTGCTTATTCATTCAGCTACCCTCTGTCTTTTGGTTGGAGCATTTAAGCCATTTCCATTTAAGGAGATTTTTGATAGATACCTATGTAGTGCCATTTTATTGTTAGGCCGTTTTTCTCTGTTTGTTTTGTTTTTTTTTAACTTCTCTCTTTCTTCTTCTTCTTCTTAAAACAAACCCTTTAACATTTGTTGCAGTACTGGCTTGGTGTTAACCAACTTCTTTAGCTTTTTCTCATCTGGGAAGCTCCTTATTTCTCCTTCAATTTTACATGACAGGCTTGCTGGTTAAAGTAGCCTTGGGTGTAGGTCCTCGCTTTTTATCACCTTGAATATTTCTCGCCACTTCCTTCTGGTCTGAAATGTTTCTGTTCAGTAATATGATGCCAGTTTAGTTGGTGGTCCCTTGTAAGTAACTACCTGCTTTTCTCTTTTGGCTTTTAGGTTTCTCTCCTTGTCTTTAAATCTTTTCATTTTATTTATGATGTGTTTCTGTGTAGGCCCTTCAGGTCAACTTATTTGGGATTTTCTGAGCTTCCTAGACTTGTATGTCTTTTTCCTTTACCAGATTAGGAAAGGTTTTGGTCCTTATTTCTTCAGGTATGTTCTCAATACCTTTTTCGCTATCTTTCCCTTCTGGAATTCCCATGATGTGGATGTTGTTATGCTTCATGTTTTACAAAATGTTTCTTAAGCTCATTTTTAAATTTTTTTTTCCTTTTGCTGCTCTGCCTGGGTGTTTTATTTTCCTACCTTGTCTTCCAAAACACAGTGGATCATCTGCTTCATCTAACCTACTGTTTATTCCTTCCAGTGTATTATTTATCTCAGATATTACATTCTTTATTTCTGACGGATCCTTTTTTATGGTTTCTATAACGCTTTTCATGTTGTTGAGTACCCTTATAATCATTACTCTGAATTCTATCTGATAAATTGCTTGCTTCTATTTCATCTAGTTCTTCTGGAGAATTCTCTTGTTCTTTCACTTGGGGTCTGGTTCTTTGTCTTCCCATTCTGGCTGCTTCTTTGTATTTTCCATCTTAGGTGTTAAACTAGTCAAAAATTAAACTAATCAGTTGTTAATGCAAACAAGCTGTAATCAGCAGTTGGGCTTAAGTGCCACAAGGTAGGGCAGAGCAATTCCTAGGCAGGAATTGCTTCCCCTCAAGCTGATGCCACTCTTGGAGGAGAATGCTCTGCCTGAGAAAAATGACATCTGCGGTATGGGAATGACTCAGCACAAGCATATGGGCAGTTATTTATTCAGTTCTCTCCCCAGAGCCACCAACCCCAGACTCTTCAAGCATCTCTAGTCCACTCTATCCTTCTTTTGCCAGAGCCCAGGGTAAATGGCTACAAATGAAATTTTGTGCACTGGCCCTTTCAGATGCTCTCTGCACCTCCACCCATCTTTCCCTGGTGGACAGAAACCCTTCTGCTTCTCACAGCTGGATGTTATCTGGGTTTCTTTCTGGTTCTGATGCTGTAGGCTGGGTAGCCCATCTTAGGGTTTAGACCCCACATTTCTCAGGGGGAATCCCCTGGCTGCTAAAATATCCCTTTGACACTTTAGATGCTGCCCATGGGAGCCCAACCAGCCCTCTCACATGGTGAAGTGGTTTCTTCTGTCTGTGGTTATAAGGTTCCTCTCCAGCTAGTGTTCAGTTGGTTATTCTGGATGATTTCTCTACAGTTTTGTTGTAAGTCCAAATTGGTACTGGGAGGAGGTTAGTGTAGCTTCTACTTACTCCTTTGCCATCTTGTATCTTCCACAAAATATTTCACTAGGAAACAAATTCTTTTAAAAAAGTAACTTCATAAGGCATCCCAACTATATCACACATAAAAGAGAAATAATTCAAGTGGGGCACTGTATGATGAGACTTAAATTTCCTCCCATTCTCTTAATATGCATGGACTAAAAAAGCTTTTTTCCCATTACCTCATCTTAAGTAGTTTGTCAGATCAAACCCATTCTTACACTCATGCTGTCACTGATAATGGATCTTGTGTCAAAGAAAAAGAGCATAAAGGACCCAATAATAAGTGCAATTATCACACATCAAAAATGTAGATCAAAGTGGATTTCCCAACCCTTCTATATGCAGTCACTTCACAGCACTTCCCTACTCATATCATGTGGCCTTGACAGGATATATTAATCTTCTCCATTATGAGAGGAATGGGATTGGCATACTTCAGTCAGAAGCTGATAATAAATAGAGTCATTATTTCTGTCTTATTTAGTGGTTTCTGTGTGTGTGAGAGAAAGTGATTGTGTGTGTGTGTGTGTGCATGTGTGTGTAAAATATAACTCCTAGACATAGCACCCTGTGTCTCCAGAGGTGACAGAGAGCCTTCAGGGAAACGTTAACCTCCCTATGATGGATGAATCCAGGCAAGGATTTTATTTCTTTCAGATAGGACAATATATCCTCTCTCTGTGAAACACCTGACCTATCTTTGGGAGGACTACTGAATTATCTCAGAGGGAAACCAGGAATACTTCTAGAAACTTTCCAGCCTGAATCATTTCAATAATTCAAGTAATCTGGTTTTCCCCTCCTCTAATCCCATACTCCCTCCTCCCCACAACATCTTTCCTGATACACTTTTCTCTTTGAAAAACAATTACATTTTCTTCACTACTAAATGCTGAATACAATTTGTGCTAGGTATCCTGTAGGTGAATTTTCAGAATCTTTATAGCCTGCAAGCTTCCAGTAACTGTAGGCCATTTTGGTTTTAGATTATGTCTATTACTTGGTTGGTGCATTAGAAGAACATGCCAGGGACACAGGAAATACCTCTAAACATACCTTCCACTGGAGGGTTGTTGATGACAAGCAGAGAGAAATTTTTCTGGTTCTGTTTGTAAAGACCCATCTATAACTCCAAAGGATATACTTTCTCAGTAATAAACTATTTAGTTTAGAGTCCTAAGTTTATGCCATTTCTCAGCCACATTATAAATGCAAACATTGTTTCATATTTTCTATGAAAACTGAGAACATATTTGTTAGAAGGGAAATACACATTTTACAAAAGGACAAGGACAAGGGCAAGCCCATGTGCACAAAGACAGATGGAACCTAGTCATAAGGAAAAAAGAGTTTTTTTAATACTTAAAAATCATTTACAAGATGCAAAACAGTTTAAATTAGAAAACTAAAAAATCAACTGATAATAACAAAGTTTTGATGAGTTTTAAGTATTTTGATATTAAAATAGTAACTATTATCATATTTTAATCTCAATAAAAGATCATTTTGTTTTGTATTACTTATTTCAGTCAGTCAATCTTATCGCTACATTTGGAAAGTTCTTGAACATTACTTTGAAAATAGACTGGTTCCTAAAAATGGTTTTAAATATATGGCTAAACTAACTTAAACTCTATCATTAATAAATAAATATAATAATACATAGAGTAGCCAATTAGCATACTTCTAAGGGGTAAAAAATTCTTTGAATTTGTCATGGGTGCTGACGATACTCACCACAATGGTAGTTAGATTAAAGTTTCTGGAATTAAATATGCCAGGCAAGAAAATAATTTTATAACTTTCTCCCCGTGGGAAGAAATATACATAAAGAATTTGAGATGGTAGTTTCTATCTTGTACAATATGGTCCCTGTAACAGGAATGCAGAATTGGGTAGTGGTTTCTATAAATACTGCTCTTCTCACTGTTTTCCAAAGCTAAGAAATATGAGAAAAAAGCAAAAATAAAATAAAAATCACAGAATATATACACCAGGAAGTAGATATATTAATATTACATAACCATCAAAACAATCATTCTCTGTGCCATAAAACATGTGGAGCTTATAGAATAAAAAATAATGAATATTTAGATGTCAGTGGCATTCATGTTAAAGATCTAGATATTAGAGACAAAAAGCCATTTACAATCACGTTTTATATTACATGAAAACATAAATGTATAATGCCATGGTAAGGCCAGGGGTTCTACAAACTACCTAGGTTCAAATACCAGCACACCGTTTATATATCCCTAACTCAGGCATGACTGAATCTCACTGTGCCTGTTTCCTCATTTGTGAAAGTGCTCAAATAACAAATATACCATAGCTTCCTGGAGGGAACCAAATGAGTTAGTTCAGGTACTTAGAATGGTATCAAGCATATAGTAGGTGCTCACTAAATTTTGCAATTCTTATTAATTAATACAAAGAAACTGAGAATAATCTATAGATAAATATTTAGTAGAAGCTGCCATCCTATGCAAAGTTGTGAAATGACTCAAAGTTTCCTTTAGAGCACTTTATTTATTCCATCGTTCTTTAAATGCCCTTTCCTTTAAGCTTCCTCCTTTCTTCCCAAGTGGCCCTTTCCCTTCAAGCTGTGAAATCCCATCCAAATCCACATTCTTGAATAAAACTGTATAATCCAGATCTTTTCATTCTATAACATTCTGTATCTAAACAAAACTCTTTCATTCTGTGACACACTCAAGTCAGTAGTGTCAAGAGATAGCACCTAGTATGATGAACTACCACGAAGGTAGTGCTGATATTTTGAATAGAGCCTCCAATGTCCAAATCCAAAAGGAATAAGTATTCAGGGGATATCAGGAACAGTGATGACTCTAAATGCTGCTGTTCGCTGACTCTCCACATTAGCTGAAAACTAACTCCAGAGCTCCTAAAGCCCAGGTTTGTCTATCCAACTGAAATTCAATATGTAGTTTGGACATCTCAGAGAGATATACATTTAACATACCTACAATCTAACACTTGATTCCCTTACTCTGATCACACTCTTTCTTCATCTTACTTAGGTGACACACAAGGTATCCAGTTGTTAAACAAGAAAATGGAATCACCTCAGCTTTCTCCTTCTTCCATACCTCCTACATCCAATTCATCATCAAATTCTATTGGTTTCCTTTATACTTCTCTCTTTTTCATATTCCAAGCAACCATCATCTCTCACCTGAATAACTGCAATAGTCCCTTTTCCACCTCCCCTCTTGCAATCTTACCCACCTCAATCTCTTTCTATGCAATAATCAGCTGTAGAATAATCTTTAAAGAACATATTGGATACTCCCTTCCTCTGCTTAAATGTAGTTAATGGCTTCCTATTACATTTAAGAGGATATTTAAACTCATCATGGCTTCTGAAGTCTTGTGTGACTCGGACACTGTTTAGCTTACAGTTTCTTGTTGAACTGTTCTCTCCCTAGTTTACCACATTTTTGACACACTGGTCTCCTTGCAGTCTGTAAGTAGTGTCACCTTTTCCCAAAACATGTCATTTGTGTATGCTTCAAAGGTCATCCCCACACCATCCGTTCCCTCATCACATCTTGTAAATTTCTTCACAGTGCTTACATCTTTAATATATTTACTTGTTTATTTAATTTCCCCTCCTTTGTCCACTAGAATATAAACTACATAAGCAGCAATGTGCAATGTAGTGTCTCTAGCACTCTGCCATAGTAGGTATTCAACAACTATGTATTGAATGCATGAATAAATACTATGCTTCAATACCTGAATCAATGATTGGAAAGGAATTTTTTTTAATCTCATCTAAAACTAAAAGATGAAGTTACCTTCTAATTGCCACATTGTAAAACATTTAACCCATCACCTAAAAATAGTTACCTTAATACAACATCCACATGGCATTCTGATCATACAAAAGCTAACTATCCTTCAAAGGAGCTAACATTTTAGAGGTAAACATGACAGTCAGTAAGTGTAATACTACTACCTGTTTTTCTTATCATACAGTGTGTTTCTATAGTTCATACCTATAATACTTGCAAAATGTCTTTAGGTTTAAACTCTTATTGACATAGTAGGTTCAGTCACTTCTTATACTGATAATTAACAAAAACACCCTAGGAAATGATATGTCACTTTAACCTAAGGTGGTAGTTTCTGAGTACTCAATATGTAATGTGATACTGAAATCTTTCACAGGCCAACGCTTGGAACAAAGTCAATTCCAGACACGAGATGGCTCTAGCCTCGAAGTTATTTTGGAGATTTGTTCTACTGATGACCTCAAAAAGAAACAGGAAGATATTAAAACTATAACTTGATTATAGGCACTTTCTTTCTAAAGATTAATAAGAGTTACTGGTTTCTCTTTCATTCTAATAATATTCTAATGAAGTCAACTAGGTCACTCTCATCTACTCTGAAGGACTGAGATAGTCTCTCGATCAAAGTCACTTTATCACCTTTAGTTTTGTTCCATGCCATGAAATTCAAAAACAATTTTTAAGGAACATTTAGATAATTCAAAAAAGAGCCAACAATATACTGTACTTTCACCTCCAGACTGCCTATTTTAGTCTAAGGAGAACATGACAGTCTTATTTGTGTTATCTGGTGGTACCATAATTGCTCTCTGTGAGAAAGTCATTTCTTACAAGGAACTCATATCCCTAACTCCTTTAAGTGCTTTTGGTATCAGATTAAATATTAATTTGAAGTACATCTGTGCTTATTCAGTTCAGCAGGTCCTGCTTATGAATGGTGGTATAACACATTTTTATTTTGCAGCACATGGCAATATGCACTACATTGCTTTCCCACCAGGGATCACTGTTTTGGAACAGATAACAGACCCCTATGACCTCTGCATTTTATTTTATGCACTTTTCTATCCAAGTCAATTCATAAAATCAGTACTGTTCAACTTTAAAGCACAGGACCATCTTTCTGTTTTCTCCTTTCTAAAACAAGTACCTTGAGTATCACTATCTTGGGACCAGAGTCAAACATTAGATTTCTAGAATATTGTGTTCTGCTGGGAAGAGCTCGTTATTATACTAAACATAGACAATACAGTTTATCAGACAGAATAAAATTTGTATATAACATACCAACTTATATCTTCTGAAGTGCCAAATACCACCTTAGTTATTTAAGCATTGGCTGTAAGATTCACATGGTTATAATTGAACTTTTTATGGAAAAAGTTTAACTGGATTATGAAAGATAATTAAATACAACTAACATCACTTTGGTATTTAAAACAGCCATTTAACTACAATGAATATTTCTATATTTCTATTAGTTTGTCTTCCACAAGAATGTGAGAAGAATAAAGGATATCCATAGAGTTTGAATCAATTTTTCAGGAGTTGAAAGAAATATACTCATTCTACATAGCCCATTCCCTGACCACTTTAATATGTCCCCCACTCCCATTCTTACTCCGACACTGAAATAGATTAGAATTTATATTTATAATCACCACAAGTAGACTGTAAACTCCTTGGGTATTCAGGCTGTATCTTACCCAGTTTTGTAGCCCATGAAGTGCCTAGTATATAGTAATGACTCAAATATTTGTTGAACTGAAATTTAGTGCTAATGTAACTGAGCTGGATGGGTCTGGCTCCTTGTGTTCAATTAGGAGAGCAGATAACCAAGGGCACCCTCCAGTTGATTATTCTCTGAATGGTTTTACATATCTCATAATTTTTAGGGTCTACCAAAGATAATTTATAGGATCCTTTTCTCTCTGTCATTTCAGTCACTAGATATTCCTAGAGATTTGACAACCCAGGTATAAAATTACCTTGACAAGGCAGAGGGTTTAAAATACTGCAGTTTGAGAACATCCTTTCAAGGGCTCCCTATATACTTGGTTGCAGTTTTCAGAGAGGGTAGCATAACTTATTCTTTTTTCCTGGAAACATAATTAAAGTGTTAACATTATATCTGAGCTAGCTCAGTGATAATAGCATCTGATGCAGGATGGGCTTATTTAGTTGTTCTTAATGAAAGGGTTAGGTTACCTGGAAGAGTTAGCTACACTGGTATCTTTTTAAGTTCCTCTGTTTTAGCCAAAATTGGCCTTATTAATGTAAAAACCCATTATTGTACCTCAAAGTAAAGGTGCAGCAAAAAGATGTGCTTGTTGTCAGGTTGCATCTACTAATATCACAGTATTGATGCCATCAATAGGTAATAAGATTCACTAGTAACTATGAGTAACAGCTAAAGCTTTTGAATACCTTTAAGTAAAACAAAGAGTATTTTCCCAAAGCCTAGAGTTAGGCAAAAATAGATTAAAAGTTTTAACTCTATCTTAGCAAAAAATTAAGGTCAGTTTATGCTACTGAAAAAAGTTTTTCAAATACACAGCCCTGGCTGGTGTGGCTCAGTGGGTTGTACATCATCCACAAGCCAAAAGGTCACAGGTTTGCTGTCCAGTCAGGGCACATGCCTGGGTTGTGGGTTTGGTGCGTGATCGGGGCATGTGCAAGAGACAACTGATTGACGTTTGTCTCTCACATGGATGATTCTCTCCCTCTCTTTCTTTTACCCTTCCCCTCTCTCTAGGATCAATAAAAGAAAAAATAAACAAAAAATTTTTCAACTCCATGTTCTCACTTCTCATTTGTTTTTTTCCTCCAGCGATCAAATATTTTAATCACATTAAAAAGTACTGAGTTATATCCTCTTGTTGGATTGTTCCCTTTATCATTATGTAGTGTCCTTCTTTTTCTCTTACTATAACCTGGTTTTAAAGTGTATTTTATCACACATAAGTACTGCTACCCCAGCTATTTTTTTCCCTTTCCATTTGCATGAAATATCTTTTTCTATTCCTTTACATTTAGTCTGTGTGTATCTTTCAATCTGAGATAGGTCTCTTGGAGACAGCACATATATGGGTCTTGTTCTCTCATCCATTCAGCTACTCTGTGTCTTCTGGTTGAGCATTGACGCCATTAACAATTAAGGTGATTATTGATAGATACCTATGCCATTTTATTGTTAGACTGTTTTCCTCTTTTTTCTTCTTCTTAAAGCAAGCCCTTTAACATTTATTGCAGTACTGGTTTACTGTTAATAAACTTCTTTAGCTTTTCCTTGTCTTGGAAGCTCCTTATTTCTCCTTCAATTTTAAATGACAGCCTTGCTGGATAAAGTAGCCTTGGTTGTAGGTCTTTGTTTTTCATCACCTTGAATATTTCATGCCACTGTCTTCTGGCCTGTAATGTCTCTGTTGAGAAATCAGATGCCAGTCTAATTGGTGCTTCGTTGTAGGTTACTACCTACTTTTCTCTTGCAGCTTTTAGGATTCTCCCCTTGTCTTTAAGCCTTGTCATTTTAATTATGTTGTGTCTCGGTGTAGGCCTCTTTGGATCCATCTTGTTTGGGACACCCTGTTCTTCCTGGCCTTCTGTGTCTTTATCCTTCAGCAGATTGGGGAAGATTTTGGTCATTATTTCTTCAACTAGGTTCTTGATCCTTTGCTCACTCTCCTCTCCTTCTGGAGTTCCCATGATGTGGAGGTTGTTATGCTTCATGTTGTCCAAAATGTTTCTTAAGCTCTCCTCATTGTTTTAAATTCCTTTTTCTTTTTGCTGCTCTGCCTAGGTGTTTTTTTCTACCTTGTCTTCAAAATCATTGATTCAATATCCTGCTTCATCTATCCTGCTCTTTATTCCTTCCTATGTATTATTTATTTCAGAGATTGCATTCTTTATTTCTGGCTGGTCCTTTTTTGTGGTTTGTATGTCTTTTTTATGATGTTGAGTATCTTTATAATCACCATTCCAAACTTTATACCTGATAAATTGCTTGCCTCTATTTCATTTATTTCTTCTTCTGGAGAATTCTCTTTGCTCTTTCATTTGTGGTCTGTTTCTTTGTCTTCCCATTTTGGTTGCTTCTTTGCATTTGTTTGTATGTATTAAGAAGATCTGCACAGACTTTGGTCCAGACTTATGTCAGATGCTTCCTGTAACTGGCCCTGTGCAACTTGTTTGGAGCTATCAGCAATTGACAGCTTGTGGCTCCCTCTGCTGGGCCTCAGAGTGAGCAGAAAGAACCAGGCTGCACACCAAGGCCAGCTTTTACCAGCATAACAAATCCATAAATCCTCCTTAAATCATTAATAACTATAAATCTTTTACAACATTTACTTCATATCCATTATTAAAGAATCAAGACATTTCAGTTACTCTTACTTCTCCTTAATTCTGTTCTGCCTTGCTCTCCAGAAGCACCCCATTATCTTCAAGTGGGTGTGTCTTCTTTTTGTCAATTGCTGCTTCTAGACTTTCCTAAGCAGGGTTCTCTCTTGCTGGTCTGCCCTTCCCCACTCTTCACTAGGATATCACTTGCTCATCCTTTGGATTTCAGCTGAAATGTTGCTTACTCATAGATAGCTTTCCAACTCTACACAAGTTGTGTCTACACCATCCCATCATGTTTTCTATAGCACCCTGTCATTTTACATGTGTGCTCATAATAATATCGATTTATTTTTGTGTATATTTGTAAGTTTACCAAGTGTTTATTTGCGAAGCCCAACTAGACTCTAAGCTCTGTAGAACAGAGACCATGTATGCCTTTTTCATAGCTGAATACTTCCCACCTTACACAATTGCTTACACACAGTGAGGAGTCAAAAATATTTCTGAAGGGCAAATCACTATAATCTTATAATCAATATAATACAGAATAAAATCTCGATATTTAGCTATGATCATTGACCCAACCAACACACTTTTACTTTCCATTCTAACCACATTTGTGATAGCCTGCAAAGGAACAGCTACTTGCTGCTCTGTGTAATGCAGATTACAAGTTATATTACCTAAAACACTAAGATGTATATATATTTTTAAAAACTTTATAGGTGATATAATTTTGTTCCCATAGACTTTAATGTTTTTAAAAATCTTAATTGGCAGTAATTGCACCATTTACATGTTAATGAACAACACCTGGCCCCAGCTGGGTATAAAGAGGCTGACAATGTTTTTCTCTCACCTCCCTGGAAAAGAATTAAGCATATGCAATTTTAAAAGGACCTGCTTGCCAGAAATAACATATTCATAATTGGTAGGACAATATAAAATTAGTTCACATGTTTCACCATTCTCAAACAAATGGAAAATATTTTTCATGTTTAAAAGCTTTATGATTCAAAGAGGGCCTTATTTCCTACACTTGGTAATTATTCACAATCATTAAATTATTCCTGTCAATGAATGTGCCAGAAACTGGCTAAATGGAGGCCCAAGTGGCCTAGTATAATAAGGGCGCAGTTCCTGCCTTAATCCCTTGAAAAAATGGAATTTCCTTTGAAATCATTCAAAATCTATAATTAAATATGTTAATTTCCTAGTTCCTCTATCCTATGATATTTTAAATCACTACAATTTTGATTCCATTTCCCCTTACAACTCTAAAACCAATTAAGAGATATTCAAAAGTGACTTCTAATAGCAAAGATTTTTGCCAATCATAAAATGGCTCTTGCTATATTTTTCCTCCACTCATCTTTAAGGAAGCAGACATTAGCATAAACTACAAGAAAAAAAGAGGTACCAGGTTGTCAAATTATATATGTTCTTAGAATTATGTTTTGCCATAAAAGAAATGTTGACACTACAATCCTATTTTTAAATATAGACAAACCAATCGCCAAGTATATATTGAATGCCTGATAGGCTTAGCATTATAACAGGAGCTTTGGGGAGGGCTGTCATGGATACACAAGGAGAATTTTACTTAAAGCTGGTTATAATGTAGATAGGGAGAAAAAATTATCAACAATGTAACTGAAGACACAGTTGGTCAATGTGACATAGGGAGTACTTGTAGATAAGACAAGAAAGTGTGTATTGAGGGAAGTCTTCATGGAAAACCATTTGGAGTGAGAGTGGAGAGAAAACAATATAGTGTCTTCTATGTGCTGGGAAATATGCTAGCTCCTTTATCTCATTCAAATTGCTCAAGGTCGCATGGCTATTAAGAGCTAATAAAATCTGGGACAAGAATCCAGATATCACATGCACATTTGTCACTCAGCTGCATGCTAGCCTAGAAGGATGGAGAAAACAGATAATGTAAGAAGAGCAACCTAAGTAATGGGAAGAGTGATTCTAAAGTGTACTGCACTGGGGAAATTATTCCAACAGCAAATATATTGAGGGGTCACAGAAAATAACATCAAAGAGATACAAAGGAAAGTGACAGATGACACAGTAGTCCTCCATTATTTGCAGTTTTAGTTATCAATAGTCAACAGCAGTCTGAAAGTATTAAATAGAAAATTCCAGATATAAACAATCTATAAATTTCAAACTGTGCTACATTATAAGAAGGGCGATTAAATCTCATGCCATCTACTCCATCCCCACCCGAGATATGACTCCATATTTTGTCCAGGGTACCCAGGCTGTGTATCCTCCCTGCCCTTTAGTGACTTGGTGGCCATCTAGGTTTATCAGATCCACTGTTGTGATATCACAGTGCTTGTGTTCAAGTCACCCTTATTGTAGTTAATAATGACCCCAAGGCCATAAATTAAACTTTATCATTCATATGAAAAAAACATAGTATATGTAGGGTTCAGTACTATTTGTGGTTTCAGGTATCCAATGGAGATCTTGGAACATATTCCCTGTGGATAAGGGAGGACTACTGTGTTTCTAAACTTCAAAGCCTGAAACAAGAGTTTGGACTTGCTGAGATATAAATTCAAATCAAACAAGTTACATGTTGAAATGGAACATACTAGGGTTTCAATATTGATAGAATGAAAAGAGGTAGAGAGGAATGAAGTCAGTATTATAGTGGAATGTGATGATGCTGAAAAGGCAACTTCACTAAATAAGCGAGAACATAAGCTCTTCAGTGGAGCTAGTCTCTAGCCCTTGGCACATTACCTCTATATTAAGTGCTAAGTACAATCATGTTGATTAGCATAATAAATGAATAAAGGAATGAATGTTTATGGGAGATATATGTGACACCATGAACGTTAACCATACTGCAATTTAGCTTGAAACTTACCTAAGAAAATACTTTGGAATGCAAATGAAATTATTTGTGCTAATAACTAATGAACATTTAAATCATTTGTTAACAGTTATTAAACAGACTTAGTATGTAATAACAAGCACTCAAAATAGCACTTCAAAAATTAAAAGCAGCTAAAATAAGATAGCATTCAATGTATCTTATCAATAATTCAAAAATATTCATGTTTGGCCAAAATGAAAAGAAATTGGTGATCTGAATCACTGGAATATATTAAGGTTTATTTTATATTCCTATAGATGCATTCAACTCTAACATCTACCTAACAAATGTCACGACTTCATCAGTAGGATTAGTGAAAGCATCAGTATCATAAAATGTGATAACTTTCAATAGATCACTTTAGGAAAAGGCTTCCAATTTGTTTCCATAAACCAGAAACAACTTTACAACAACAAAAGCCTGATGGGTTTTCTTTTCCCTTCTTATTCTGTTTTTATTTTTATATCATACACTGTGGTAACAAAGGAAATGTTTTTATACACACCAAATGACATAGTTTCCCAAGCATGTGATGAATGCTTATATAAAATCATTTTATGAAATAAAAACAGAACACAGAAATTTTAAAATAAAGTATGTAAGTAAATGGCTTTGATTAAACTAAGACAAAACAGTAGAACTTTCCCCATTACATGCAAACTTAGCTACCGAATTTGAAACGTGATAACATAATTTTTTCCTTCACATTTACTTCAGATTTCTTGATTAGTAGGTATAGTCTGTCTTTGCTAGTAAGAATATTTTTAGAGTACATACAATAGAATATTTTAAAAAACAAACTATACATGAACACACACCGATTAAAAAGTAAAGAAACAAACAACAAACTGGGAAAAGTACTTGCAAAATAAATCCCAAATAAATGATTAATTCTCTTAATATATAAAGAGTACCTACAAGTGCCTCAGCTGGTATGGCTCACTGGACTGAGCGCCAGCCTGATAACCACAGGGTCACTGGTTTGATTCCCAGTCAGGGCACATGCCTAGGTTGCAGGCCAGGTCCCCAGTAGGGGGCGCGCGAGAGGCAACCACACATTGATATTTGTCTCCCTCGACTTCTCCCTCCCTCCCTTCCCCTGTCTTTAAAAATAGATAAATAAAATGTTTTGTAAAAAATAAATAAAGAGTACCTACGAGTAAATAATAAAAGACCAACAATCTAATGTGATAAACAATATGAATAGATATAGAAAATGACATAGTAATGGCTCTTAAACATATGAAAAATGTTATCTTAGCATTATTAATAAGAAAATCACTAAATGAAAATACAATAATACTGAATTTGGAGACTACCAGGTTGACAGAATTCAAGAAGTTTGATAATACCCTGTGTTTGCAAGTATTTGAGGAAACAGACACTCATACATTGCTGACAGGAATTCAAATGGGTCCAAGTTCTATTGACAGCAATTAGACTATATTTGGCAAATATTGTCAATATTTATCAAAATTAAAAATACACAGATAATTTAGAACAAAAATTTTATGTCTAGAAATTTGCATGTGTAAAATCACACACATTAAAATATTAACTGTAGTATGTTTTTATAACAGCAAATGAATGACACTAATTTAAATGAAATTAACTTTAAAGCAGTATTGGTTAAATACATGATAGTACATTTGTGCAAATGAAAACTCAGTAGCTGCTTAAAATAATTATCATACAAACTCTCTTAAATTAAGCCCCCCACAAAATATGGTACAGTGAGTTTGTATATATAATTGTATGTTTACATAATATCCCTGAAAAGATACCTAAGAAATTGGTTGGAGTGACTGATTTCAGAGAAACAGGTGGGGGTGGGGTGAGTAGGAGGGAGATATTTGTCTTCACTGAATATCCTCTGCATTGGGTTGAACTATAAGAAACTACCAATAATGAACTGTTTTTGACATACAAAAACAGCAATTTCATATGATTTTGAAAATACCATTACAATTTCTACTCCATGCATGTATTAGAAGAGGGTAAAGGAGGGAAAATACATGGAGATGGAAGGAGCCTAGACTTTGGGTGGAGAGCACACAATGCAATATACAGATGATGTATTATACTGTAGAGTTGAACACCTGAAATCTACATAACATTATCAGTCAATGTTACCTCAATAAATTTAATTTAAAAAAGAAGTGTTGTTTTAAAAGCTGCATTGCATGCAAAAGGTTTTGTTATTTCTTGCCATAATTAGTGCAGTGCCATCAGATGAACTCAGAACCTGGTCAGTTGAGTAGATAGATGGCTGGAAAATGGAATGGCCAAGAGGGAGACAGCAGAGGGGTTTTTGGAAGTAGTTATAAGTTAGAGGTTAAGAGCCCCAGTTGCTGGAGTCGGGCTGTCTAAGTAAGTATGAATCTTGGCTATTTGACCTTGGGCAAGCTTAGTAAGCTTTCTTTACCTTAGCTTCATCTATATCATAGACATAATTACAGTGCTTAACTCACCAGGTTATGGTTGGATAAAAATGGCAAAATATCTAATGTACCAGCATTATCATTGTTATTGTTATTATTGTAAACATGGCTATGTCCTAAGTCACTTTTACAGAGCTTCAAACTCATTTTCATCCTCTTGTTCCCTCGTTTTCTTTCCAAAATCCCACCTCAACTATGCTTTGTTTTGGGTCTGTTTACCCTTAGATTCATTGAGCTTGTCCTCCTCTGCTCCATCCATCCACAGTTCCCCATTCCTAGGTTGCCATGTCAGCTGGCTCTATCCTTGTCACTTTGGCCTAGAGGCAGCAGTGGCTCCCTGCTGTTGCTTATAGTTGAATGGATTCCTCCATGACATGTGTAACCAAGTTCCAGTATTGAATGTCTGTTTTAATTTCTATTTATCTTCTCCTGGTTAAATCTTCACTGATACAGTGGAGCCAACACAAAGAGAGGTGACAAAGGATAGAAGATAGGCAGGATGTGATTGGTACTGGGGACCAGGAATCATTTCAGTTCCTGACCAGTCTTATTTCACTGAATCCCATGGGTATGAGCTTGCACTGACAGGAACCTCAAAATGCTAGTACTGTAGTAAGCAAGTCTTAACAGGACTTACCATTTTCACTAAATCAAGCAGAGGTCTTATTTCTGACTTGATGGCATACATCTAATGTTTCCACCAGCAAGTGTGTTAACTATTAATTAAAACTGTAGAGTTGATAAAAGATGAATACCATATGATTTCACTCATAAAAGGAAACTAATGAACAAGATAAACTAAAGAGCAAAACAGAACCAGAGGCATGGAAACATGGAACAGACTGACAGCTGTAAGAGAGGTGAGAGGAGGTGAGGACCAATTGAAAGGAGGTGAAGGGGTTAGTCAAAGAACATACATGAAGGACCCATGGACATGGACAATGCTGTGGAGATTGACAATGGGACTGGGGGGTGGGCTTGGTGGATGGGAGCACAGTGGGAAAAAGTGAGACAACTCTAATAACATAAATAACAAAATTTAAAAAAACCTCTAGAGTAGGCCTAACCAGTACTGAAAGGGAATGCAAGCATTCAGTAGTAATGCTTAACCAATTGACTATATTTATGACTGTCTCCTCATTATTTTCTAATGAGGAGGTTCAAAAGGCTACGCATGACTATAGATGGCTGGCAGGCTACTACATCAATACCTTGGGTCTATCAGATTCAGATCAGAGTTATACAAAATGCTTATTTATACACTCCAAGGAACCCACTTGCATAAAACAAAAGATCTTCTCTCTAATTATTCTCATCAAATGATATTCTGTAGGCTAGTTGTAGATAAATAAATAAAACCAAACAATGTAACTTACAGTGTTCTTCAACATTCATAAAGACACTTTTCACTTTGGTGGCATGAAACAATGCCCTAAGGAAACTCCTAAAAACAAGACACAACTGAGATACTCTGTTAAAGCCAAGAATTTTTATTCCAACAACGATTTCATTATATGGTAGATTATAATGTTCTCATTGGGAATTTGCAAAACACCAAACAATATTAAATTCTAAATGACTATTGTCCTCTGAAATAGTTGCCAGGAAAATTATAAGCAGTCGCTAAATACATTCTATTTTTTTCTTTACAATACCATCAGTATGTACATAGCCCTTTATAGTTACAGATAATTCTCAATAATAAAAGATTCTTTGTTAATTAAAAAAGAAGTAGCTTAGGTAAATAAAGAAAATTTTATCTAAACACTGTACTTGGGGAAATAAAACTGATTTAAGACATTGTGAATTGTTCAAAGAAACAGAATACTTCAATGAAACAATCTGAAGGGACTTGGCAAATAGTTATTTGGATATTAGATAGAACAGAAAAACTTGTATGAAACAAAAGGGAAGTTGAAAGGGAACAAAGCTTTGCCACTCTAAAGCTGCCTTTGCGATATTGATTTTAAGCCAGTTATTAAGAAACAGACTCAAAAAGGACTTTTGACCCTCCCCCTTTCTTGCCTAAGATTCAAAGGGAAAGACCTACTCAAAGAAGGAAATCTTAGGATGTCTGCCTTAGTATCCTCATTTGAATTCAGTGTGATGGATGGGAGGGTGTCTGGTAGGGACAAGTTTACTAGATTTCCACTATCGCGACCCCCGACCCTGCACTATGTCTCATTCTTTTGGCATGCCAAGCAAGAATTTACCCAACATGTGTACTCTGCTCTTCCTCAGTTACCTACAATTTGCTAATTTTCACTTTTAAAATCTAAGGCCCTGTTCCCTCCCTTTTTCCCTTTGCCCCAAATGTTATAAATATCTGATTTTGCCTCATTGTCTTTGGAATTTTCATGCTTACATGAACCTGTTAAAATTTAATTTTCTCCCATTAATCTGTCTCTGTTAATTTGATTATTAGCCCAGCTAGGAGAACTTAAATGATGGAAGAAAACCTATTACTTTTTAGCCCCCACAAAGTAAAATAGATAAAAGATTCTTCTGTGCAAATAATGGAATTTGTTTCCAATTTTAAGCAATCTTAAAGACAATTAGTTTACTTAAGGGTTAAATATATTTGAAAATCAGTAAAAGTATTTAAAAATAGAAAAGTGTATTAATGAAAAATAAGTGGATCTGATATCTGAAAATAAACAGAATATGTTTTTGTTTCTGACTATTTTGGAAACCATTCTATGTGGTAATATATCAAGAGATGACTATAAAGATGAAAATCATAATGCTGTCATAAAGACAAAATGAGCCATTGGGCATAAATGGTAACTATATTAGCCTCACTGGAAAGGAGGTGTTAAAGTAGGTATTGCTAAAATAAAATACAAAAATTACCTTTCTTTCAGACCAATTTCAAAAAACCTCATAAGAATTATACTTAATATATACATGTATGTATATATGTGTGTAAGTATGTGTGCATTTCTGTATTTATACACATACAATATCTAATGTATACATGATATATTTAATGTATACATAATGGTTCAACACAGGCTAAGGAAATATCCCTTACCACTTGCTTGTGGAACTACAAAAGAATGACTCACAATTTGCATGTCAGTTATTTATATGTAAATGAGAGCTTATAAAGTGTTTGAGAAAACTTTGGTTTCTCTCAAGTATTGTATGCCCTTTGCCACCTTACTTCAAATCTGAATTTGCTTAACAAATCCACAACTTAAACAGAGCACTGAGATGTGCCCTAGCTACTGCACTCAGAATCATAAATAATTAAGAGTTTCAGAATTACTATATAGTATGTATAAAATGAACCATTTGCTGTAAAACTTTTAAAATTATCTTGCTTATTGCAGATTAGTATTTTATCATTGCCATTTGTTACTAACAGAACAATTTTCTAATCAAATATTTGTATGCATTCCATACAAAACTTGCCAGTTTTTAAAAATACATATTTCATGTGTTTCTAAAGCAAGTTATATATATATTTAAGTTGCCTTCAGATCTCATAAGAGTCTCATAGCAGTAGCAGCCAGGAGAGGAACTTCACATATACCACATCATGCAATCTTCACAACAAACCTCATGCTAACTGGGATTCTCTCCATTTCACAGAAGAAGAAACTAGGGCTCCACAATGTTAAGAAACTTGCTTAAATTACAGAGTGGTTAAAATGACAGAGCTAGGGTTCTAATGTAGTGTTTTCACACTCCAAAACCTGTGCTTTCTCTACTATGCTGTACTGTCTCTCCAAGAAATATGTAAGAGTGAATGAGAAAATTGGCAAAGGAAAACAGAATACAATGGACCCTTGAACTACATGGGTTTGAACTGTGCAGGTCCACTGATGTTTGGATGTTTTTCAATAAGTACCTGTACTGTTTTTAATCTGCACCTGGGAGACCCCAGATGCGGAGGGTTCACTGTATACATTGATCTGTGCCATTATGTAGAGAGGATTTGAGCATCCTTGGATTTTGATATTGGCAGTGAGTCTTGGAACTGATTGCCTTTGCATACCAAGAGAAAACTTAAATGTTTAGGGAGTCAAAGTTATAAGCAGATTTCCCATTGCCAGAAGGGGTGCCCCCAAACCCTGAGTTGTTCAAGGGTCAAATGTATATTATGGCTTTAATGCCATAACCTCGCCTGTATCCTTAAGAAAAAAAAATAACTGCTAGAGAATGTCATGAGACTGTTATGCATTTAAAGTAATGTATTACACATCCATTTATGATTTGGCACAATAAAACTGGTGTTTGGATTTTTTTTCCTGGGGCCCTGAGAAAATCTTTAATCAGCTAACCAAAATTTCAAGAATGTCCTCTCTATTCTATTGACTGAGTCAGGAAAGTCACTGATTCTTTCATTTGCAATTTAAAGGGTTAAAATAAAAAATGAATTGAAGTGTAATGTTCTGTCAACTAAACAGTTAATTATTTAATATACTTGATTTATTCAGCATTTATATTAGTAAAAGCTTTCCTCTATTTAGCTTGCCTTTCTTGTAGATTTATAAGGTAAATAAATGTGATATTGCAAGTAAAGAGCTTGGGACAGTGCTTGGCCAGTTATTCGAATTGTTTGTTGTTACTGTTGTTCATTGATCATGCAACTACAGGTTACTAAGTGTCTACTATGTTCCAGGCACAATTCTAGGTGCTAGAAATAGAGTAATAAATAAATCAAAGTTTCCACCATATTGAAATGTACCTTTTAGAGATGTAAGTGTGATGTGATTATGTGGTTCCTACTTTTATAGTTATTTCTTTAAATTTTGTTTGTTTCTATTTAGAGAGAAGGGAAGGAAAGGAGAAAGAGAAGGAGAGAAACATCAATGTGCAAGAGACACATTGAGTCCCTTCCCCCTGACCCACAATCCAGGTAGGCACACTGGTCCCCACTGGGAATCGAACTGGTGACCCCTGGGTTCATAGGCCAGCACTCAATTCACTGAGCCACATCAGTCAGGGTTATAGTTATTATTATTTTTATTATCATCATCATTGTCATCTGTCAACCAACCAACCATCAAGGATACACATCTTCAAACTTAATACCATGGTTACATATGTTCTCTCACTATTAAGGGCACTTATTATAGGACATAAATTCTTTCAGATCTTTTTTAGGGAATTCATCACTCTGAATCACTAGACCACCTGAAAGGTTAGTGAACTGGGGTTTCCTTGAGCTTATAGAACAGGTTGAATGAACTATTTTATGTGTTGAATCACTAATGTTTAAATAACAAATGTGCGTATGGCAGAAATTGGTTTAGGATTTACTTCTTTTTTTAAGATTTTATTTATTTTTATTTTTTAGAGAGGGGAACGGAGAGAGAAAGAGGGAGAGAAACATCAATGTGTGGTTGCACACCCACTAGTGGGGACCTGGCCCGCAACCCAGGCATGTGCCGTAGACCAAGAATCAAACCAATGACCCTTTGATTCACAGGCCAGTGGCTCATCCACTGAGCCACACCAGCCAGGGTGGATTTGCTTTTATTATAACCTGATAATGAGGTTTTGGAGAGAGTAACTCTCAATCATCTCAATATTTCTTCAGAGACTACTGTTATTTATAAAAATAACCTAGGTGTTCTGCATGATCAAATTGGCTCAGGTTAGTGCACAGCAAAAAGCTGCTATGTTGTGTAAGACTACTTTAAACATTAAAGAGGCATTAAACAAGTGGCCTAAGAGCAAATACAGTAACCCCAGAGTAAGGTTATTGCAAGGGTATGCAATCCCAGGACAGTTTTAGACAAAATAAGATAATGCTGGCATGACTCTAGGGAGACTATGTATTTAATATCACCCAACAAATTTTAAGCAATCCAACCACAAAATTAAGTGCCTGCTCTTAGATTAATCAGGCTATGAATTCTTATTATTAACAGAAAAATCAAGATGGGATTGTATGAAGATAATGTGAGAAATTCATTTGAATTTCAAAACTTACAGGTGCTTCAAACAATCTCAAATTTAAAAATATTTTAATTCCACCATCTTATGAACCAAGTCTCTTTAAAAATAGGACAGCAAAGAAAAGGTATAGGAAATCAGTGAATTCTTACTATAACTTAAAATCTCCAAGTGACTTACTCCCTATTTATTTCTTATGATATTCAACTCCACGCAGTGGTACTCCTCATTGGTTATATGAGAAAACATAGCTAGGTCGAGTGGCTTGGCTAGAATCAGTAACATGTCATTGATGTCATTGGCAGAGTGTGGACCAGAATCTAGAATTGACACTAGATCATGTGGTGTCAATGGTTCAACACCTAGTGTCTTGAGCTATAATCCTTTCTTTATTTCAGAGTGGTATCACTAAAACTATCCCAATATAGGCTCTTTTTCAGGTGACAGGCAAGAGAACATAATGCCTGAGAGAATAGTAGAAAATGTTTCTAGCCTATATAGTTTTAAGAAATTTCTTTCCCTTTAATTACTGCTAACCTTAGCCCTCTCTCATGCACAAGCACCATGAAATTCTCAAGCTCCAAGTTTTAAAATTAATCTGAATGATACTGGGCCATATGAATTTAAAATATTCCAGCCCCATTCCTTTCTCATGTATCAGTCAATGTATTTTTTCCCTAGTGTTCTGTCCTGATTTCAGTTTTCTGACAGGCAGGCCATCATTTTTATTCCAATTCTTCACTAGATCAGACTACTCATTTCTCTTTCTGCTTGAATTTTTCTTACACTTTTCAGTAAATCATATGTTATTTTCATGTCTTCCCTTATACTGATTGTGCAAATTAAAGTCTTTTCCTATCTTACCCAAAGTCAAAGACATCCCCCCAACCCCAACAAACCTCAAACACACACAGACCTTCATTTTTTTATTCTTTCCAATTCATCTGATGAGTAGAGATACAGACGTGAAACTAGCCCCCAATTTAGATCTTCTAGGGGATTTAGATAGAACAAGAGAGATCTCACTTTTCCCAGCACTAATCATAAGGTCCCAGAGTTAGATGGGTCCTTGAAAGTCACTGAAAGCAATCACTTGAAAATCTTAGATAATATTTGTCCATGAAATCTCATCATTACTGGGAATGTGAACTTCTCACACTTACGTTTTCCCTCAGTGCTCTCCATTCTTTCAATATAAGTTGGTAATTTACATTATGTATTTAGCTACATAATTCAAATAATCATACAGTTTTAGGGGGATAATTGTCCCTTTAATGCAACCCCCTCACATTGCAGGCAGGGAAACTAAGGCCTAAGAGAGAAGGAGAAACCTGCATAGGGTCACACGTCAAGGTGATGGGTATCCTGAAAGCCACATCCCCTGCCTTATAACCTAGTTCCTGTCTTCTGATGTAACATACACTGAACATATTGCCTTGCCAAGTATTGCTTCCCAATTTGGGCATGTTTTCTCCCATTCAGTAAAAGCAAAGATCAAATTAAGGCTGGGTTCCCTCTTCCATTTTTATATAATCCTGCACAACATCTAGAACACTATCTGGTACACAGCAGTTAATATATAAGATTTCATAAATATGCTCTTATTTTTGTCTCCTAATTTTCAAATTTCTGAACACATTAAAATAAAACATATTTACCAATGACTTATTAAATATTCCCCATATTTGTTGTCACTTACCAATATCATGAATCTATTGTTTAGTTGACTGTCTCACTAACTTCAAGACTGAATTAGCATTGCAATTAAGTTTCCGGAAGACAAGTGATCACTACAGACAGGTGGCTTGTCTTTCCATTCTGAGTCACAAATAAATCATTATGTCAACAGGCTACAGAATAAAAAGTTGCTTCAAAAACAGACATTTCTGCACAGCACTCAAAATCCCCAATTGGTATAATTCCCAATCTTGGATAAAGTGATGTGCCCCTTCTTATGTAAGATGACCATGAAAAACCAGAACAATTAGGAAAGTGGATATTATGAAAGCTAAAACTTCCCATGACATTGAATATTACTCATTTAATTTACTACAAAGCATTTCACAAAAGGAGAATCATTACTTAAATTTCAAAATGAACCTGCTGAAGATTTTCTGTATAAATGATTTTTAAAAGGCAAAGGAAAAGCATTTAGTATAGATTAAAACATTTCAAGCAATCTTCCCTTGCCACTCTGTTGTGAAATGTATTCATTAGAAGAGCAAACAATTCAGTGCAGGTAGATGCCCTGGGTTTGTAATTCACTCTTTCATAACTCATTTCTTCATAGGCTGGGATACTTAGGGACAAAGATCTCAGCTTTAAGTAGTAAAGGAAGTATACTTAGTGATAGCTTGGCCTAGTCCTTGGGAATGATTTGGTTTCTATTCCATAGAAATAATGATAAGTATATCTTGAGCTTAAGCCACTTTTATAATACAAAATTCACCACTAAAAGGAGAGGACTACCCATCTATGATTGGTAGGATACGTTTACAGCATGCTGGTAATAATGCACAGTGAAATAGTAATATTAGCTGGGGCAGAGGCTACTGGCTATCCACCAAAATCTGTTCTCCCTTTCTTCCTTAGGAACAAAGTTATAGAAGTCACATGACTGCCAAGTCAGAGACCACATTCCCCAGCCCTGTTTCAGCTAGGTGACTATGTGCCCACCAATGGAAGCTTTAACACATGGCAAGTGTACTCCCCCACTCTCTCCCTTTCCTACCTGCTGGAATTAGGATATGGAAGGAGCAGTTACAACCATCTGGATGATAACAGTAGGTGATGAAACAATGTGTAGAGATGAATCTGTGACCTGACATGACTGTGTACAGCAAAGGTGTCTGCTCACCCACCTTGGGCTGTTGTTATGCGAGAGTAAAATAATTTTCTTTATTGGGTCATTTTGTTTCAGTGACTAAGCCTTTTACCCTAACAAATATAATTAACACTTATTATATACCAGGAACTCTTTAAAAAGCTTATGATTACATTTATTCATTGCCTCCATCTGCTTGTGCCCAAGGGCTCCCCATACTTTAGGTCACAACTGAAGGGCAAATTCTCCACAAACCCTTTTGTGATCTACCTCCAAGCTGCCCCCAGCTGAACATAATCTTGTTTGCTCCCTTCTGACAGGAGTTCTCATTTTCTAGCCTCATACAGTAAGTTCTGTTTGTCACCTTTTCTGTCTTCTACCAGAGCAAACATCATGAGACTGACTTCATATCTTGTTCTTCTGTGTACCCTTTAAAATACCATTACAGTGCATTTCTTAAGCAGTGGTAATTGGGCCCTGGCTAGTGAGGATCACTTGGTTGGTGGTCATTCCACAAACTGAAAGGTTGTTGGTTTGATTCCCGGTCAGGGCACATGCCTGTGTTGTAGGCTCCAGGCTCCATCCCTGGTTGGAGTGCTTGTAGAAGGCAACCACTCAATGTTTCTCCCCCTCTCTTTCTTTCTCCATCCTCCTCTCTCTAAAATGAAAATGAATTTTTTTAATTTTTTTTATTTTAGTTGTTGTTCAAGTACAGTTTTCTGTCTTTTACTCCCATCCCAATCCACCCCCCTAGTGCTCCCCTCCCCCCTCCCATTTCCATCCCCCTTAGTTTTTGTCCATGTGTCCTTTATATTTGTTCCTGTGACCCCTTCCCCTTTTCCCCTAAAATTTAAAAAGGTATTGACTTACAAAAGGAAAAAATTAACTTAAAAAAAGAACTGCTTATTGACTAAATGGATGACTGAAACATTTGTGCTTCATGCTGTTTGTCCGTAATCTACTATTATAGCTGAATGAGTAGGGAGTGAGTACATATTTATCATGAGAAACAGAAGAAAAAAAATAAAAAAGAAAAACTAGGTCCCAGAACTGATAATAGGTTGATCCCCAAAGAACTTTTACCCATAACTCTGCTAGCTTATGCCTTATGCTGTGTTCTGTTTCCAACATTACACCAAAGAAGATAACGGAAAGTAATGTGTATTAGTTAACCTTGAAGAGTTTACACTCATGATGAAGTCCTAATTGAATTTTGGCAAAGTGCTCCTTGTAAATAACTTTTGTTTTCTTATGAAGAGTTAGTAGAGTCAAGTACTAAGTAGGCCAAGAATCATTTTGAACTAAAACCTACACTGTTACATTAAGTTGTTTTTCTTTTGTTTTTATATCTCACCATCATTTTTACAATATTGCACAGACCTACATGTTACATCTATTACTAAAGAGCAAAAGATATTGGTAAAAATGGAAATTTACCTGAAATTTTCAAAGAAATTATTAGGAAAAAATGTGCATACCAATTTGTACATAATATTTTGCAATGAAATTTATTATTTTCTATCATTCTTTTTTTTAATTTTTATTTTAGTTGTTCAAGTACAGTTTTCTGTCTTTTACTCCCATCCCAGTCCACCCCCCTAGTGCTCCGCTCCTCCCTCACATTTCCACCCCCCCCACTTTGTCTCTTGTCATTCTTAATGCAAAAGAGGAAGGTTTGAACAAAGTGGCTCAACAAACTTATTTTTCTTCTTTGTAGTTTAAATATCATTATTAAGCCCTGACTGGTGTGGCTCAGTGGATTGAGTACCAATCTGCAAACCAAAAGGTCACTGGTTCAATTCCCAGTCAGGGCACATGCCTGGGTTGTGGGCCAGGTCCCCAGTAGGGAGTGCATGAGAAGAAACCACACATTGATGTTTTTCTCCCTCTCCTTCTCCCTCCCTTCCCCTTTCTCTAAAACAAAATAAATAAAAATAAAATATCATTATTAAGTAACACTTATTAATTCCTTGGGCCAAACAAAGGGGAAAATTAAAAGACAAAAGTGTGGTCCTAGCCAGGTAGCTCAGTTGGTTAGAGCATTGTCCCAATATGCCAAGGTTGTGGGTTCAATACCCAGTTAGGGCATGTACAAGAAGCAGCCAATAAATATATCAATAAGTAGAACAACAAGTCAATGTCTCTCTCTCTTAAGTCAATAAATAAAAATTTTTTAAAAGACAAAAGTATAGAACAATAAAAAATAATTTATTATATACAAGCCCAAAAGACTAAGATGTGAATATACTATCCATATAGATTTCATTTTTCTTCACAAAGTAATGTAGGTTTTATACACTTATCACCTAGAGATAATATCATAAACAATTCAGTAGACATTCTTCTGGTTGACTTAAAATACGCACACACAGAAACACACACACACACACACACACACACAAAATGTCTTTTAAGAAACTGTGATTATTATATAGATAGTGTTTTATGATCAGCTTTTTTCTACTTAACATATCAAGAAAAATGACTCATGTCATTAGTCTTCTATTGCACTATGGTTAATGATGAAGAATGTTCTATTGTATAGACATGCCCTAATTTATTTAACCAGACGTACATTATAGGATATCGTTCTTCTCTTTGTACCTCTTCATTTATCACATTTATTTTATTTAGACCTAACTGCACAAAATATAAGGGTAAAAATAGTAATCAATTATATAATAAAATATTTTATGAAAATTCGTCTTTTTGTCAAAATTTTTCTTAAACTTTCTTTAAAAAATATTGCTGCTCCTTTAACACAGCTGATTAAAGGTAAATGAGACAAATGTCTTGCCTATATGATTCTCTGTAGTGGCAGCACCTTCTTTTCTCAGCTGCTAGATCCACTTTAGATGTTTTTTTCATGCACTTCATTAAGGGTCACCAAAGAAACACAACATTAAATGCGTTCAGTAGCCACACATGATGGAAGCAAGGACCAAACAGGCAAGGACCAAATGGGAGTACCACGTACATGCCCAAATGGGCAGCCTGCGATGAACAGTGTGTGTACCTAATTTCCAATAACTATATTACCTTCAAAGCCAGCCTTGCAAGTATTATTATTTCCATTTCACAGATAATAAAACTAAGCTTCCAAAAAGTTAAAGTGTCTAAGGTCACATAACTGAAAAGGGGCAGCACCAGAACTTGAAACTATGAGTACGTTGAGATTCAAAGTTCATGCTTTTAACTACTGCTAGGTTGTCCTTACTCTGTTCACATAAAACAATACAGCAGGGTATAACTTTGAAAATTAAAGCCCTGCCTGGCATGGCTCAGTGGACTGAGCACCAGTCTGATAACCAAAGGGTCACCAGTTTGATTCCCAGTCTGGGCACATGCCTGGGTTGCAGTCCAGATCCCCAGCAGGGGGAATGTGAGAGGCAACCAGACATTGATGTTTCTCTCCCCCTCCCCTTCCCTTCCCTTCTCTCTAAAAATAAATAAAATCTTTAGAAAAAGAAAATTAAAAACACAACCCATTTAATGTGCAATATTACTAACATACAGTATTACTTTTTATCTTTTATACTTTAAGGTCAGAGTAATGTTCTTCTTAAGGACAGCATTTTCTACAACTACAGGATTTTTCTAGAAATAAACTAATTTTACATCTCAGTCTTTACATTACCAAAAAATAAAATGAAAAAAAAGATTCTTTTTTTATTGCAAATGTTACTTCTATGAAAATAAAAATGATAAAATAGGAAAGTAATGAGATACTGGGAAGTAAGGAAAATATTATTAGAGTTATTTTTCACCATATTATTGTTATTATTTTTTACCATATGCACTCATTGTCTTAACTCTCTATTCATGCTTCCAGGTCTGGGCGGAATGAAAACATTTATCACATATTCAGGCTTGACCACAAAGATGGACCATACCAAAACCAAAACACTCCATGAAGGGAAAGAGTATGCTTAGCCTCATTGTTTTTCTTTCAAGCTCTTTCCAAAAAGGTGATAATGGAAGATTTAGAAAATATTATTTATTATACTATAGATTGAGTTTTGGATTGAATGATATTCTAAAAGTGGAAAATGACAAGTTTCTTTTCTGTACATGAATCAACTTTCTTTATGCTCTTTTAGGTGGAAAATCAGGCAGAAAATATCAATAAAAAAAAGATCCAAACCATTCAAGTTTACTACCCCTACACATTTTAATTTTGAAGTCAATGGGCTGTAATATCCATGATTTAAAATAAAATAATCAAGCATTAATTACACAAATGTTTGTCCTTCTGAGCTTTCCTGATCCCCAATTAACCATTCATTGCATTTAACTAATATAAAATATGTGTGCATGATATACTTTTTATGTCACTTCAAATATGCATCAATACTTAACACAGTTCTTCCTGTTCATAAAGGCTGAATCCGGCCTTCAGATCTCTGAACAAATTTACATTACTTTGAAATTAATCAAAGGTGGAAACGGTAATTAAAATGCAAAACCACACATTACCAACAAATTTAATAAAAATTAAAAATATTTTAATGATTTTATTTATTTAATTTTACAGAGAGGGGAAGTGAGAAAGGGAGAGACACATCAGTGTGTGGTTGCCTCTTGTGCACCCCCTACTGGGGACCTTGCCAGCAACCCAAGCATGTGTCCTCACTGGAAATCGAACCAGTGACCCTTTTTTCACAGACTGGCACTCGATCCACTGAGCCACACCACCCAGGGCAGATTAAAAAATATTAAAACAGTACTGGTGAAAGTAAGAAACAAAACAGGTACTCTCATACATTGTAATATAAGTCACTTAAGTTTTTCTGTAGATTTATGTGAAACCATAATAACAGCTATCTTAAATGTGTTCATTCTGTTTGCTCTATTATTTTATTGCTGGAAACCCTCCTAGGGAGATAATCTAAAATGCAGGCAAAGATTCGTGCAAAAAATGTAGCCAATGTAGAATAATTTAAAATGTTAAAAAATTGAAGACAACCTAAATGTCCAGCAGCAGGAGAATATTTAAGTAAACTACAAAAAATTACAGAGTCATTAAAATAATTTCCAAAAAGCAGTTTCCTGGTATTATAACTTACACATGACTAGTGTTAAACAAAAGGCAAGCAACATTACATAAATAATAGCATCTACATGAAATAAAAAATGAAACACCTGCAGAAAAATAAGCCAACATGTTGACAGTTTTTCCTTCTAGATTGTAGGAGAATAAATAGTTTCCGTCCTTGCATTTTTATATTTTTCTGTAATTTTTAAAATTTACTGCTCTGTGATTTCAAGATTTTCTACAATAATCATCTATTTCTTCAAAAATGAAGAAAAATTTAATTTATTTGATGTCAAAAGATTGGACTCTAAGTTTTTGGACAGGACCAATATTTGTGAAGGTCACACATGTTGCCCACTGCCACGCCCCTTGGCTGTTTCTTACATTAGTGGTGTTTCAAAAAATAACAAATGTTTCCAATAGCAAAAATGTGTCACTTCTCTTCAAATTGCAGATTGTTTATCAGAGTAAATAAGACTGAGTGAAATGAGTTACACAGAGAAAGACAAATATTATATAATTTCACTTATGTGTGGAATCTAAAGAACTAAATAAGCAAACAAACAAACAGAGAAAAACAGATACAGACACCAAACTGATGGTTTTATGGAGAGATGGGGGTTGGGTGGCTGGGTGAAAAAGGTGGAGGGATTATACAATACAAACTGGTAGTTACAGAACAGTCATGGGATGTAAACTAAAGCATAGGGAATACAGTATTGTATTCAATAGGTTCCCAGTAGGGGGCGCGTAAGAGGCAACCACGCATTGATGTTTCTCTCCCTCTCTTTCTCCCCCTCCCTTCCCTACTCTGTACTCTAGTCAATAAATATAATAAATAAATACGTTTTTATTGTATTTATTATATTGTATGGTATCAGGTGGGTACTAGACTTATGGAGGGATCACTGTGTAAAATACATGATTGTCTAACTACTATGTTTTACACCTGAAACTAATATAATGTTGTCAAATGTAATTAAAAAACAAAAATTAAAAAAAAAGAGTAAACAAGTCAAGAAAGGTGAATTTGCTGAAACTTTTAGGTAGGTTTTCTGTTTTATTTTTTTTTCAAGCCCACCTAGATGACTTTCACTCTTCTAGCTGTGAAGTTTAAGGGGACTCGATCTGGAAATATAAATACTACCCAAGCAGCCCTGTACTTGACTCCAGCCCTGTACTCCAAAGGGGAGTCACACACCAAACCTGGGAGGGAAGAAAATGTGCTCATTTTACAGCAAAGTGAATCTGAGCAGTTAGTTCTTATGTGAAAATTTTACTTGGGAGTGCCAAATACAACTTAGATCTTTGGTTCAGATCCAAAATCTATGACCTTCTCTATAGCTAAGGTTTACATTTTTTACATGAAGGAAACCTTTACAAGGTTTATCGTTTTTTACATGAAGGAAAGCCAGTGACTATGGGATTTGCACCAAAGTGAAAAAAACAATCCCCTGCTTCTGAAAGTAGAGTCAACCAGATAAGCAGCATGTGTGTGCTCTTATTATCCCAAGAAGAGCATGGTTATAATGCCAAGAGGAACTTCATAGTTTTACTGCATTAAAAAATATTAACATGAAAATTAAAATATTTTTGGTCTGAGTTAACTACACAATTTCTCCTCTTCGGGAAAGGTCAACAAAGTCAACATGAACTTATAGAAGAAGCAAAAACAGGTAAATTATTACTCACAGTACAGGTTAACCATTTTCTTTATATACAGGGCCTGGCACAAGTAACACCCCTTTTTTATTAAAAATATTTTATTCCAAAATCATAAGCATGTAATTCTGTAACATAACAATGTCACACTCAAGCATACCATATGACATTTTAGTGAAATGTTCAAATTAAAACTATAAATTATTACATTCATATTATCACCCTAATAACCACAGTCAAGCAGGCGTTACATCTGCCAGATCCTGTATTTTAAAATACAGAGGGCCCCAGTGCTAGTATTGTCAGATAACATAAAGAAAGCAGGAAAGTAAAACTTATGATTAAACATTAGGAGTCACGGCCAATGTAAGAGCAATTAGAATCGAGGGTAACAGGACTTCCATTCAAGATGGAAGAGTAGGCAAACATGGCTTGACTCCTTACACAACCACAGCAAAAATCACAGCTCAGCTATAAAGCAATTATCACCCAGTACTGTCAGAAAATTGAGCTGTATGGAAGTTGACAACCAAGGAATTAAAGAAGCCACATTCATCCAGACGGGTGGAAGGGTCGGAGACCCAGAGAGATGCTGGGGCACAGAGAGGCGCTGAGAGGTGTGGAAATGTGGAATGGGTGGTCCCACACCTTCATGTGGTGGATAAATATCAGGAGTGATTCCTTGAAAGCAAGGGATCCCAGCCCCATGCCAGACCACCCAGCCCAGTGTTTCAGTGCCAAGGAGATGAGTCCGTACAACTTCTGGCTGCAAAAACCAGTGGGGATTGGATTGGTGGAAGAAACTGCAGGATTCTTAGAAGTATCCTCACAAAGGGCCCACCATGGACTTAGGACTTATGCAGATTCATACTCTCTGGGCTTCAGCACCAGGAGGACAGCAGAAAGGCACCAGTGGCACATGGGGAAAAGTTGAAGTGACTGGCAACAGGGTGACTGCTGGGGGACAGTTTTCTGCCAGACAAAACCCCAGAGGCCAGGCAGAGTGGTATTGTACCCTCTCCGATGGTCCTGCTCATGCATCACAACTCGTGCAGAGTTTTTCTGCGAAACATCAAAATCACTCAGGTGACTCAGCCCCATTACAGTCCAGATTTGGCACCATGAGACTTTGGCTTTTCCCAAAACTAAAATAACCTTTGAAAGGGATTAGATTTCAGATGGTCAATGAGATTCAGAAAAATACAACGGGGCAGCTGATGTTGATTGGGAGAACTGTGTGAGGTCCCAAGGTGCCAAGTTTGAAGGGGACTGGGGCATCATTGTCCTATGTACAACGTTTCTTGCATCTTGTTCAATAAAGGTGTCTGTTTTTCATATTTACATGGCTGGATACCCTCTGGACCGACTTTGTACAGTCAAAACATTGTAATAAATATGTATTATGCCATGCAAGCACTGGAAATACTGGGGGGGGGACATTTTGTAAAGTACATGATTCTCTAACCAATAGGCTGTATACCTAAAACTTACACAAAATATTTTTTTTTCATTTTAAACAGCTAGTTATCTTCTCCTAGAATACCACAGCCTTTCTGCTCTTATATTAAAATCTAAATATTTATAATGGCCAAAGGATGCATTAGAATATCATGCCTTTGAAACACATTTTTCATAATTCCCAGATCTCTTCGAAGTAAGCATGGGATAGTAAAAGTGCCTGCTTTACTCTCTCCTCCAAGTATACTTGCTATTGTATTGTTGTAGCCACAAGTAAATAAGACATAAATTTAATTACTGATGAGTATTTGCAATTTATGACTCAAGAACTCTCAGAGAAGAGAATTTGATGTACTTTCTACCTGCCCTTTTACCAACATTAAACAAACAATATGTTTTACTACAACCCACTTCTGACATTTATCAGTTGCTTTTATTTATTTCTCTACCAACCTCAGCCTTGTCAGCAGGACTTCGGCATGTCTGCTATGGTAGTTCATGCCAATTAGACACTTTTAAAATAAACTGCTCTTTTTGGAACTGTACACATTTGAATAGGCCTCAAAACTGTAAAGAATGATTACCATAGAGTTTGAGGATAAGGAACCAACCCATTCTATATGCATCCATTCCTCTCCATATTAGACCAACCCTGACTCACAACAAAAGAAAAGATAAAAGAAGAGAAATTAAACAAAAGCACAGAGTGTATCATGAGTGTTTGAAACACACCATGATATTTTTATGTTGTTTGGAAACAATATTGATGATTAGAGGATATTTCCAGGGTTTCAATTAATAAGTGATAGAACTCCATTTTGTGATGACTTATTGCAAAAGTAGTAGATGGCAAATTTTTGTCCTGTGGATTCTACCCACACTCTTCCCACACACATATGCACAAGTCCTCTGAAAAAAAAAATGGCATCAAGAAAGTCTCCCCTCTCTTATATTTAACAAGGCGGCTATGCAGCTTGCCATCCTGGGCTACCAGCCAGAAGATTATGGCAAAAATAATCACCTTTGCAATATTAAGGAAAACATGAAACTGGCACTATGATTCAGAGGTTTATTTCTTTCCTTCTAAATATGAGACCACGTTTTCGCATTTTATTTAGGAAATAGTTTCCTGCAAGATGTATCTGGGCAAAAAAAAAAAAAAAAAAGAGTTGTTTTCTTTTCAACAAATAGCTAGAGGTGCTGAAAGATTTCCTGTTAAAGCTGTGTAAGGCATTCCACTACTTAAAAGGGAATTTAGTGTTGATGAAAGATGCCAGTTTGACAGGCATGGAAAATGAAGGAAGCATTCTTTATTCCCAGGGCACATCATCTCAAAACGAGGAATCATCTCTTATGGTTAAGAGGGTCATACCTTATTGTTTAATATTCATTGAGGGTACACACATACTAGATGATGGAAATATACACAGGAGACATAGTGTATGTCCTCTAAGACATTACATTCTTCAAATGAGCATATTCATGGTCTCAGGAGCATAATATACAACACTAGTGGCCCCTACTTTAAAAAGGTCCTAGGCAACTAAAGCAAGGGTCCAAGGCATGAAAAGGGAAGGGAAAATATCATTCAGTTTGGACATCTTTACTGCTCCCTGGAAGTGCTGTCCCTCTGTCTATGAAGCTAACTGGTGGGACTATATGGGCTCCTGGTTGCATGGCAGCCATGACGTGGTGTCCAATGCTGTGATCTGTGGGCAATACTCATCACAAGCTCTTTCTACTTCTACCCCACTTCTAATTGTTATTTTTAATTTTCTTAAAGACTCATTCCTTGTGCTATTTCAGACCGCATACAAAACCTGGGAAGAATCATTGGCTCCAAAACTTCAGACATAGTAAGTATCCACAGCCCTAGGTATCTCACATATTAGGTAGTTAGCTGGTCCTAATTTAGCATGAACTGACAGTGAGCATGGGAAGTACATCAACTCCTAGGGGAGTATATCTGCATTAGTGAATTAAGTAAGGAATAAGAGGAATTGAGCTTTGAATGTATGTGTTATATGGAAATTTGTGGTGAGGGGTATCTGGGGGCTGGAGATGAAGAACTGACAACAGTGTGACATAATATATTTTCTCTGCCTGGCTCTGAGGCCATACATTAATGAGGGCTGCTGACAAAAACTGAAGGAGCTATGTTCATGAAGGACTGAATATAAGTGGTACTGCTTCGGGGAACAGGTGACCACAAAAATGACACAGAATAGGGGAGAGAAGCAGTTTGTCCATTTCTCTGTGGAACATAGTATGGCCCTGGCAACACAGTGAGGGTTGAGAAGCAGTTTGGTCCATTAAAGGGGTGGTTAACACTGGAAGTCCTGAAGGGGACACAGTCCATGTAAAGAGTGTACCATTAGTTGTGGCAATAGCAACAGAAAGGCCAGAGCATAAAACCATGGGAGAACTGGCTTTGAGCATGAGATACTGGTTGATCCTAGGAATAATTGGAGAGACTCAGGTAGTGAGAAGCTATGACCGTGCTAATTGCAGGGAACACCTGTGAGTGTTTATTGGGATGCTAGAAGTCTGAGCACTGACATTCATGAGATCTCATTTGTTCCCAGATGGATGAAGGGCTATGGCCCTTGAATAATGAAGAAAGCATTCAACACATTTTCTAAAGAGGCCATTGAGCCTACTCACAACCACTCCCACCTCTTATACACACAAGGCTTGTAACTAAGTTAGGATACTGAACTCACAAGCCCTCCCAAGAGGACCAAAGAGCATCACATTTATGTCAAAAACACTGGAGTTCCAAGTTTGGAGCTCCTGAGGGTAAAGGCTGTGGTGATTTACCTTGGGGCCAGTCCATAGCTGTCTTTGCCTTAGTGACCAAAAATTTCTGAAGATCTGTGTGTCCCTGGTCTTTTTTCCTTGTTCCCAACACAACATTTTCACTTCACTCTCAGTCCCCTGAGTGTTCTATCTCTAGAGAGTGTATCTTTATTTTTCATAATCCACGACCGTTTTCCCCTTCTCCTCCCTTCAATTTCACTTTAGAGCTTGGGACCAAGAGCTTCCCTCAACAGCCTCTCTTTCCTAATCTCTTACTCAAAAAAGTTCTGAACGAAAACCTAGAGTATCTGGAAGTTCCAGCTGATTTAAGGCCACTCATTGAACCAGTATCCCACAGGCTGCGCTGAACATCGAAGGGTGTATGTGTGTGATGAGAGATGGTACTCAATGACTCTTGCAAATGTGGAAGCTGCTTCTTTTTCATTATCATGTTTTATTCATCAGCAACCAGAAGGCTGGAGACTTTAACAAACTTTTACCAACAAAAATGTGTGATGCGAGGAACTTCACTCACCGTTTGTCCAACAGTCCAGAGAAAGAAACAGTTTACAGACAGTTGAAGCATGATCAAAAAGAACTTTGAAATTTTCTTTACAAAAAGTTGTATTCCAAAGATTCTAAGCCTTGGAAGTACGTTAATATAGGATCTATTGCTATTTTAAAATAATAAAACCCAGACTGGAAAAAATACAATAAAAATGAACTATTAAAAAACAAGAAACTGGGGCACTAAGGGAAAGTTAAGTTGCTCTAAGTTTCAGAACTGACATACCACAGTGAGGACTTGAACTCAGGCAGCCTGACTACTGAACCCTGGCTAAGCTCATCAGTGCAACACTGGTAGAAACTAACTACATGCACAGCATTCAATTTTCTCCTGTTGAATACACAGGAAGACTGCATTCCTCAGTTTCCACTTCAGTTAGGTTGGAGTCTAGTGATTGTTTCTGCAAAGAAATCAAGGAAGTCATGAATTATCATGCAGACTCTCTTTACTCAGTGCTCTCCTACGTGGCTGAATGAAGGAGGACCCAGTGGAGGACTTGGAGGAAGTTGTAAAAATTGTGGCAAAACAAGGTACAAGAAACCATGACTTCTGAATTATGGGGAAGATCATCTGCCAAACACGCAAGTACACTGTAAGGAGAGCACAAAATAAACCTTTATGCATTAAAAAAAAACAAACAATGAAACCCAAAGTTGCCATTCTTACAATGAATACTACAACATGTTAGCACCAAGCTTCAAACAGATTGGTATTTATTGCATTATTAAAATTGTGCCCTCCGTGAAGTCATCTAAGCAGAGTGTGGGAGGAAAAAAGAAAACATTAAAATAGGTCATGGTGTAACAGCAGTCAATGACTTTGCACCCTCTCCAAATATATGTTTGTCTCAGGGAAATATTTCACTGACTAGCACTTTGTCACACTGCTTGCTGCTCATTACCATTTCAAATGCACTTTTTGTGCTCTGAGGTGCCTCTCTGCTGCCCCAGGGCTTTGCCAAGACACTAAAAAGTTTAGTTGCCATGCATAATATACAACACAAGTTACTAGCATGAATTCTAAACAGTGTTTTCCTTCATCACATCCCAGAGCCCCTCTAGGTCCAAGAAGTGGGGGGAGGCTTTATTTATTTATTTTATTGCCCCCCCTTAAAAAAATGTAACCCTTGCCATATCTCTGGGCATGCATCCATAATAAAAAAAATCTTCAAATGAGAACAAATGAAAACAGATGTATCTTAAGGCAATTGACAAAACAGATATAAGTGCTGGGATGAAGACTTTGGCAGAGGCAAATGACAGAAATAAATGTTAATAAGGAAGTTATAATTATAACAGAATAGACTAGTGCCATGTCACTTTCAATATGGTGTCTGTTTCTTAGACAGCAAAATGTATCGGTCAGTATAGTGAGCGGTTAAGAGCTGGGCTCTGGAGTTGGGCTGTTACTGCCTGTGTTTGAATACAGACTCCACAATTTACTAGCTCTGTGACCTTGGACAAACTACTTACGATCTCTGACTTTGGCTTCCTCTTTTGTAAAATGGGAATAATAAGCGTGTCTATCTCACATAAGGAGTACAGCAGTTCAAATGTACGTCAAATGCTTAAAACAATGTCTAGCATACCGTAAGCATGTAACAAACACATTGTTTATTATTGTTATTATTCATCACTATTAGAGAAACAAACATAATTTGGGCCCATGTGTTTTGGCTACCAAAGCAAATGTTTTTATTTAAAATAGTAAAAAAATAAAACAGCTGAATTTTCATTCAATGGAAATTATATATCCTGTACTGATAAGTGGAAATTAGCAAGAGTCAACAGCGAAAAGGTAGGTACACACTATAGGTTATATTGTTAGGTTTGTAAGAGAAAAGGATGGAACTTCTAAACATTGGCTCAATCAGCTCAAGAGGTTTTTATCAACAGTTTTCAATACTAGATCTATGAGTGATTCTCAAATGATCCCTCTAGGTCTAGAGAAGCATTTTTTTAAAAAATCACCATCATACTTTCCAAAAAGGTTCTGCCCAAGAAGATACTGAGTTGAATGAACCACAGGTAGATTTTGTGAAGAAATGCTTATATACTTAGTGGTTTTTGGACTCCTAGGTTTGGCAATTGAACAGATGGAATCTATAGTTTATTTCTGTGTTGGAATTCTATGATTTTGTGACTCAAACTATTTCTCATATTTTTATTACATTACTTGCATTCTTCAGATTGTCCACTAGTTTTCAGTTAAAGCTCATGAAGAGTAACTCCTTACCTCTAGATGTCTCATCTATCTTGCTTAACTTTTCCTTTTATCCCCTGTTCTCTACCCCACAGTCACAAGCCACTGTTCATATTTTAAAAAACATTTTATTTATTTATTCTTTATAAAGGGTAAAGGAGGGAGAAAGAGAGGGGGAGAGAAACATCAATGTGTGGTTGCTTCTTGCGCACCCCCCACTGGGGACCTGGCCTGCACCCAGGCATGTGCCCTGACTGGGAATTGAACCTGTGATTATTTGATTTGCAGGCCAGCACTCAATTCACTGAGCTACACTAGCCAGGGCCACTGTTCCTATTTGTAAACCATATCTCTCAAATACAAATGTACAAATAGGACTGCATATTTTTCTTATTGAAAAATAACCATTTATACCACTTTTCAACTTCTTACGGGCTTTGCCAGCCAATGATAATTTTATCTGAGGGAAAAAATTGGGAACCACTGTACAATAAATTATTGACTTATTCTCAGCACCTACATACAATACAGTAGGTCACCAGTCCTGTAGGCCATACCTTCCAAATAATGAAATAATATTAATCACATATTAAGTACTCACACTAGGTACTATGCAACATCACTGTAGGCTCAAAGAAGTTAATAACTTTCCAAAAGCCCTACAGATAGTACATACTATTGCTAGGATTCACAGTTATTGCTCACAGGCTCCAAAGCCCACGCTCACACCGTGTTGCCTCTTCTTCCAAACCACTATTTCTCATTTGGATCAATGAAGTAACCTCTTAATTGGCTTCCTTGTCTCCACATTTAACTTTCCTTCACTCAATCTTTATTTCCAGCTGCTGCCAGATTCAGTTTTCTGAAATGCAAATGCAGTCACATCACTTGCATGCTCCCCACTGTCTTTAGAGTGAAATTCAATTTCCATAGATGATATAGAAGGCCCTTGGTAAAGTAACCCCTACCCACCTCTCTAGCTTTTTACCCAGGCACCTTTTGCTCTGTGTAAACTAAGCTAGCCTTACTTTCTCCACTAATTCCATGTACTCATGCCTCTGAGTTTTTGTACATGTGATTTCCACTGTCTGAAAAGGTCAACCCCATTTTGACACTTAGCAAACTCCTGTGTATCCCTTAAGACTCTTCAGCATACAGGAGAAGCTCAGTATGTATCTACTGACCAAAACAACAATAATACAGGCTACTTCCTTTTCTAAATGAAGGGATAGAGATGAACATGGGTAAATACAGGAATCCGATTTGCTAACATGCTAAAAAAACATACATTTGAGGCTTATGCTTCTAGAAATTGTTTTCCCAGCCATGACCTCACATCTGTGAAATGTTGCCCAGTGAGCAGATCATAATTATGAAATACAATGTTTGCATACTAGGCAGTAGAATCCTTGCTATGTTCATTAAATATACATTAGTTGATATTTACAAATGTTTTGTTTATATTACAAAATGTTAAAATACATTTCCAGTCTATGAATAAATTCACTACAACATTTGACTCAAGTTTTTATTAACCTCTTACCCTAAGTGTTAATATTTCCTATCCTATTGGGAGCAACAGGACACATTCCACACATTGGCTTCTAAGAGGTCACTGATTTATTTTCAGTTTGTCTGGTCGCTAAGACTTGGCACAGAGTTACCTTCATAAATGATTCAAGATAATGGGAAATATTAAAATTAAAGAAATAACAGTAAAAATGGGGCTCCACAAATGAGAAATGATCACTGGAATATCACTTCTCAGGGGAATCACCCTGCTTAGCCATTCATTAAAAGTTGCTTCAAGGACATTCTCACAGGAAAGAAGCATAGCTGTTGCATGCACTGCGGTGCATGGTATGGTGGTGGTTTTTGAGGGGGTAAAGTTATGTTTAGGATATATGGTGTGGACTCTGGAAAAGCTCAAGATGACTTTGGTAACAGCAAGATTTTCCATTAACCACAGGTGGCTCAGTGATACTGGTTTAAGGGATAAGTATGTACACATATTTTGTTTTGTTTTGTTTTGTTTTTAAGATTATTTTATTTATTTATTTTTAGAGAGAGGGGTAGGGAGTGAGAAACATCAATGTGTGGTTGCCTCTCACGTGGCCCCCACCGGGCCCACAACCCAGGCATGTGCCCTGACTGGGAATCGAACCTGTGACACTTTGGTTCGCAGCCCACACTCAGTCCACTGAGCTACACCAGCCAGGGCCAATGTACACATATTTTAATAACAATTCCATGTCATGCCATTAAAAATGTTCAACATAATTTGATATTAAGAATCATTGTCTAAGACATTATGTCATTTCTTATGTCCACTTTCTATAAAGAGTAGATGTGTGTGTGGATGATAAATATATTTATGATAATGAAGGAAAATAAGCCCCCTTATTTTTAAAGTACCACCTATTTTTGTCTTTAAGTCCCATACAACCCTCTTTCTGAGCATCTGAGCCTCTCTCCCAGCTCCCTAAAATATAGTACTTCAAAAGCTTTCTAGCTACTTCCGCTTTCTCCTACTTTTTCTCTCCTTCTCCCACTATCACTAGAGTCTTACCACTACCCTTTACCTCTACATAAGCATAATAGGTCTTTATCCTTTTGAGAAAGTAAATAATTTCCTGGTACTTTATTACCCTCATATACACAAGCTCTAGAAAATTTATAAATGTTCAAAATGCAGAACTACCACCTAAATATCCTATACATCTTCTTATCTGCCTGTTGATCTGCCCCTCTCATAAAAGTAAGCAGTCTCCTGATACCTACATTTACCATGAGTCCTCTGCAATGTCTTACATCCTAGAACCAAAATTAAAACAAGTTAAAGCTGGAAGAGCCCTTGTCAATAATCCAACCTTTACACATGAAGATTATTAAACTGAGATTCAGAAAAATGAAATGGCTTAAGAAAACAAAGAGTCTCCATACTGTCTCTTGGTTTGCAATTACTTTATCTTTGCTTTTCTCTTCCTGCTCTGGCTTTCTGAGGTTGGTTCCTTGTCACTCACACAGTATTTCTTTTGGATCCTTGTTCACCACCTGGACTTGGACTATTATTCTAATGATTCCAATATATCAATCCCTTGACTTGGGATGTCAATCAGGTTGTGTTCCTGGGTTGCTCACTAGCCTTGACCTGGTATGCTCTAGATTCTAGCTTGAGCCTCCAGTTTGGCAATCCATCTATGACACACAGATCTTATTTCTTCTATCATGCCATGATCAGTTAGTTCAGTGACACAGACTTCTATAAAATAGAGTTAAAAATTGCTTCCTTCCTTTGAAGGCAATTATGTATAAAGAAGTGAATATGGATCCATCAACTTAGAAAACAAAGGCATAAATGTTCTCTGCTTGATGAAAATCGGTGAAGTGTAAAATGGGTTATGTTCAAACAGTGTAAATTCCACCTCTAAAGCTATCATGTTATCATCCATCGAGGAACCCTAAACAATCACACTGAGTGAATATGACATGGCCTCCTCCATATCTAAAATTTCGATTGGGCCTATGAAATAACAGAAATAAATTGCTGAAATGCACAAGGATGGTGACAATGGAATAATATTTTAAGCATGGCATTATTTTCATTATAGGTTAGACAGAAAAATAGGGTAGAAAGAAGTTTGCAATACTGCAAAGATGGATGTTAACTGCTGCTCAGTTAGGGGTAAAAAAACCAAAAAACTCATTGCCGAATGTTTTTTATTTTACAGATGTGTATTAAAAAAGTGTGCTCCCTAGTCTTATTCACAAATAGAAGATACATTGCTCACAGTTAAAGAAAATGAAATCAAACAGGATAAAACATGAGCAGAGAGACTTTCAGACATGTTCCCCAGGCATACCATCTCGACAAACTTGTGAGGAAGAGCAGTTCTCTAGCTAGATTCTTCCTTCAGCTGGGCAGATGGGTCTGGTAAATGCATACGCAATTAGCCTTGTGCTGAAGCAGAAAGACCAAGAGGGAAAGGAATAAATGCACACCACATCAATACAATCAAAAAGTAATCTTATTTTGCTCTGTAATCATAGAGATGCAGTGATCTTTTCAGAATTTGGGTTGGATTTTTGTACATTCCGAAGTTATGTGGAAGAATGAAAGATAAAAATAACTACTTACAATAGGTAGCTGACTTTGTCTATTAATATGGTATGAACCTAAGGTTTTCTTTCTTTTAAAGATTTTATTTATTTATTTTTAGAGCGAGGAGAATGGAGAGAGAGAATGGAGAGAGAAACATCAATGTGTGGTTGCCTCTTGCATGCCCCCCTCTGGGGGCCTGACCCATAACCCAGGCATATGCCCTGACTGGGAATCCAACCAGCGACTCTTGAACCTAAGGTTTTCATCATTTGTTTGTTTTCCATTTGAAAAATAAAAGTAGCTTCCATTCAAGGTGGTATAAGTAAATGTGGTACATGTATCCTCCCACGACCATGTCAAAAGTACAACTAAGGTATAGAACAACCATCACTCAGAACTGCCTGAAATCTGGCTGAATGGAAGTCCCACAACAAAGGATATAAAGAAGAAGCCACATCAAGACTGGTGGGGGCAGGGAGATGATGAACAGGCTGGTCCCACACCCACATGTAGCAGCTAAAAATCAGGAGGAATCTCAGCTGTGGAGGAGCCCCTAAGGAGTGAGGGGTCTCAGCCCAATATCAGTCCACCATGCCCAGGGGTCCAGTGCCAGGAAGAGAAGTCCCCATAACTTCTGGCTGCAAAAAACAGTGGGGGTTGTGGCTGAGTGAGACGGAGGGCTTCCAGAGTTCTGCCAGTGTCCAGACATTCCTCTTAAAGGGTCCACATACAGATTTACTCAGACTCACTCTGTCTGAGCTACACTGCTTGGATAGCAGCTCGAAAGGCACCAGGGACAGCAAAGGAGGAACTGAATTGTCTGGCATCAGGGGGAGAGCTGGGGAGCTGCTTTCTCCCAGACAGAACTGTTGGCAGAGGCCTTTGTTCTTTTGGTGAGCCTACCCTCAACCCACAGAGCTAGCAGGGGGATGCTGTATCTGAGTCTCCATCAACCTGGCTATCACTGTTTACCCTGTCCTGGTGATTCCCTGAGGCCCTGCCCCACCCAACTTTCATGCCCACCCAAGGTGTTTTCAGTGGCTTTTCCATACAAATGGCTTATTTTGGCTCATGCTTCAGATTTTCCTAAATTCTGTCAAACAAGCAGCATCTGGCCTCAACAAGCACCATACCTCTCACTAAGTGGCCCCAGGCCTGGCACTAGCAGCAGCCTGCCTTGGTTCATAGCTTGGCCTTGCCTGGGTACCTCCAAGCCCAGCACAAATAGCAGCCAACTGCAGATAACTTTGTAGCTCATGCCAGGATGCCCCCATAAGAACACAGGTGGTGACTGACTTTTGCCTGCACTATCTGGGAGGCTCCAGAGCCATCACACCCAGTGGACAGCTACAATCTACATCGTAGCACCACCCAACCCCCTCCACAAGTGATATATTCAAGGGATGGACTCAGCGAGTACCAGAACCCCACTGAAGTGAGCCCTGCTCCATGGGGTGAGCCTGTGCACAGCTGATCCTCCATGGTGGTCCTAGCCAGTCCTTTCAGCTAACTGGATGTTGACATGACAACAGTAATCAAGGCTCAACTACAACAGGAGGGTGTATGTACACAGCCCACATGGAAGGGGTGCACCTGGAATGCCCAGGTTGTGTCAATAGGGAGGCTGTGCCACCAGGCAGGCTGTGCCACTGGACCCTATAGGACACCTACTACAACAGGCCACACTACCAAGCATAGGAGAAATAGCAGCTCTACCTAATACATAGAAACAAACACAGGGAGGCTGCCAAAGTGAAGAGACAAAGAAATATGTCCCAAATGAAAGAACAGAACTAAACTCTGGAAAAACTACTAAACAAAATTGAGACAAGCAATCTACTAGATATAGAATTCAAAACACTGGTATATATAAGGATGTTCAATGAACTTTGCGTAAACTTCGACAACATAAAAAAGGACATGGAAACCATAAAAAAATCAGTCAGAAATGAAGGACTCACTAACTGAAATGAAGGCGAATTTACAAGGAATCAACAGTAGAGTAGATGAAATGGAGAGTCAAATCAGTGATTTGGGATATAAGGAAGCAAAAGCACTGAATCATTAGAGCAGAAAGAAAAAGAATCCCTCCAAAATGAAGACAGTGTAAGGAACGTCTGGGACAACTTCAAGCATACCAACATTGGCACATCGGTGGTGCCAAAAGGAGAAGAAAGAGATCAAGAAATTGAAAGCCTATTTGAAAAAATAATGTCTGAAAATTTTCCTAACCTAATGAAGAAAATACACATACAAGACCAGGAAGTGCAGAGTCCCAAACCAGATGAACCCAAAGAGGCCCACACCAAGACACATCATACTTAAAATGTCAAAGATTAAAGACAAAGTGAGAACTTTAAAAGCAGCAGGAGAAAGACAGTTAAGGTTAAGTTGTCTCAAAGGGAGCTCCCATAAGACTGTCAGCTGATTTCTCAACAAAAACAATTCAGGCCAGGCGGGACTGGCATGAAATATTCAAAGTGATGAAAAGCAAGGTCCTACACCAAGAATGCTCTCCCCATCAAAGCTATGATTTAGAATCAAAAGACATATAAGGAACTTCTCTATAACCTGAGAAGTACAGTACAGCATAGAGAATATAGTCAACAATATTCTAATAACTATATATGGTGTGAGATGGGTACAAGATATATCAGGATGACCATTTAGTAAGTTATATAAATGTTGAATCACTGGGGTATACACCTGAAACTAATAAAATATTGTATGTCTACTGTAATTGAAAAATAAAAAAAAATATTTAAAAAGAAAAAGAAAGAGAAAGAGAAAAATTAAATTAAAAATATTGGAAGGGCTAAAAGTGCATAGACAAGCCACATACTGAAAGGAGATATTTTCAATTTATATAACTGACAAATGATCAGTATCCAGAATAAATAAAGAATTCCTACAAGTCAATTAGGAAAACAAAGTCTTGTTTGTTGTAGTAAAAGAAAATTAGTTAATTTCAATGTCTATCGGCAGAGGAAATGGATAGGTAAACTATGGTTTATTCAAGCAATGGAATACTCCACAGCAACAAATTGTCTAGATTTGTCTGTATCAACATGAACAAATTTGAAAAAATAATGCTGCTTGAAAAAATATCAATTTACAAAACATGCACAGTACTTATTGCAAATTTTAGGGGAAAATAATTTTATGAAGTTTCAGTGACAGGTACTCATGTAAGTAAAATTATGCAAACATACTGAAAGGACACAAACCAAATCCAATTTTGGAAGAGTGGTTAACTCTGGGAAGAAAAGGAGCAGGCAGAGCTTCAAACAAGTCTTTAACATTTTGTTTCTTTAAAAAGAAAAAGCACTATGAAACAAATATGGCAAGATGTTAAGAGAGGATTGATATTGGTTGTGGGCACATAAATGTTTTATTTTCTGCAATTTTTTGGCATGTCAAAAATATTTCATCCAGAAAACAAAATCAGCATTTTGTATGTTTCTTGGCGTGTGTTTACAGAAGACTGGGGACAGAAAATAGAGTGCCTCAGTGTATGGCAGTGAAGGAAAGTGGCTAATTAGACAGAAGTGACATCATCAGCTCTGTTCAACCAATGAAAATGTTTACCAGCTAGGCATAAAAGGGCACTAAATTCAGAACAGGGAACTTAATGAAACCTTGTCTTTACAGTGTTTTTATTCTAAGTGAAGGGCTTCAATGGTCATTTAAGGCATGGGCCAAAAAAATGTCTTTTTAAGTCACCTAGCTCTTGTCCTTCAGATGCAATCAGCCTCAATCCATTCTGTCAAGTGATTGGACCTTATCTCCTTGGTAAATCAGAAGTGAAGGAGGTCCTGCTGTTTTTAGTTCTGCTTATAGTAAACCTTGATGGCTTCACAGCTGAGTGACAGAAGTGGATAGAGTATAGGATTGGAGCCTTGAGAATTCAATCTGTGGCAATGACTTCTTATAAGTTGGACATGTGGTTTGACCACTCTGGACCTGTTTCTCCATCTTTTGAATGAAGGTAATAATATTGACCATCACACACTATTTTAAAATGTACTTCTTTTCCTATATGTCTACCATCAGATAAATGCCAGGTGCGATACAATAACCTTATGACAACAATGTTATTGCAACTTATGGCATGAGATTCCCTTACAGAAAAAAGCCAGTTCCATCAATTCTTTTAGTATTCTCATCAACTAAACTCTCTTTGGAGAGCCTCAAAACTATCTGCTTCATTTTGAACATTTCAAGAGCAAAAATACAATTATAAAGTATTTATTAAATTTCCAGATTAAGTATCACCCAACTCTGAGTATTAACTATTCATTTTTCAATGAGCCGTAGTAATAAACATGGCAGAAACATGGAAATCTCTTCAGACATTTATTAAGACTAACTCCTCAAGTGCACATTTGTAGGTAAATGTGCAAAAGATAACAAAGAGAGGCTTGAACGCCACACAACACTGACAGCTGATGTGGCACAACATCTCTAAAATGCCTTATAATGAAAAAGCTGTTGATCTCTTCTCCTTAGGTTAATCAGATCATACTTAAGGTATGTGTGATAATCGGTGGCCAACTGCCTACTTGACCACCTCAAGTGAAGTTCTGGGTGCTCCATACTAATGGAATTTGCTTTTTAAAAAAAGCTAAAAAAGACACCTGGACATACACACACACAATAATTTTATTTTACCCAGGCATTAATATGTTACAGCTGAATTAATATAGCATTGTACTTGTAAATTTCAGTGGAGTTTCTCTAAACAGAACAATAATGAAGCTAGATTATGATTTACTATGTTTATGTCAAGGTGATTTACACTTTTTGTTGATCAAAACAGGGACAGAGTCACCATGAATAAGATATGTTTATGCCTAAAACTACTTCGAGAGGGTTTGTACCTGAGGGTTCAGAAGAGTACAACCTTTCCATGTAACTAGGTACTTTTGGTGAAATGACAAGACAACAAAAAATAGTCAGATAACAGCTGTCTCTAAATATTACCCTCACTTGGGTGGAGAAAATATTTTCCCCATGCTTTTCTACCTCAGTGGAAGAAAGCACACACTTTTGTCCTTTTGGTTAAAGAAAGAAAAGGAAAACAGGGGAGCAAAGAGATAAGCTATGGAATTTAAACCAAAACTAAGGCCAGCTGCAATATCTAGGGGGTTTGTATTCTGTAAATGAAAGCAAGGACTCCTGCAAAGGCAAAAAGACTTGCTCAGTATGCAACACGTGTTCCCCATTACTAGGAAAGAGCGGACAAAATTCAGCCTCAGAGTACCAATCTTGTACAATTGCTTCTGCAGCAACCCTGCTAACCTGGGGCTTCTCAAAAGCTCTGCATGTGTAGCATAGGTTGTGACCCATCTTGGCTAACAGGTGAGTTATCTGGCTGCCTCTTTCTGAGAATGAACAAAAAAAAAAAAAAAAGGAATTCACTTGGGGATGATTCGACAGATAAGGAATCAACATGCCGCCTGTGGTCAGACCTACTATATCTTTATCAACTCAGATGCTCTGAAACCACCATCCACTTACTGAACAGGAAGATCTGTGATTCCAGCATCATCTTGATGGAAACAGAGGCCCTGCTGAGGATGATATAAACTCCCACAGGTCTGTAAACAAAGTTTCCAGGACATATCAAGAACATGCCAAGTGACTTTGTCTCTTATGCATAATTACCCTAGCTGTCTTATCTGTGGTCTGTTTTCCATCAGCAAAGTATATTTACCACTGAACAGCTGTCCTACAGAAAGTCAATTTGGTTCCTTAGAAATATTCTAAAATTTGCAGCATTTAATCTCACACTTGTGTTATCCGAGCTGGGTTTGGACAAAAGTGACATAGGTGTTTACATTCACTCCCCCTTAGTTTTTCCTCTCTCTTCTGATAGTTCTTCATCACCCCTTGAGATTTCTAAACTATTAGTCTACTGCCCAGAATTCCACATTAGCATAACCCAATGCCTCATGTATCTTCTGATGCAAAGTTTGTGCTTAATAAATATTTGGAAATCAAAACATGAATTAATGAAAATCCCAAGGCCTATGAAAATTCCCCAGGTTCTGCAGAATGACTGGAAGAGTGGGATAAGCTCATGGGTTTGAAATAATTAAGGTTGATATGCAAACATCACCCATTCTTTACTCTCAAGGAGCAGATTCCGTTGCTGATGTTCTATTCTGTTTTTGTATTTGAAATCAGTCTTTATTTCATTGGTTTGAAAATTTTCTTATCATAAATTGAAGCCACAGATTTTTTGTTATGAGTCTACTTGGGGTTTACAGAACACAATATATAACAGAAAGAACTTCAGAACTACTGAAAACAACAACAAAAATCTGTCAGCAAATGATATTAAACTGGATCTGATGGACTGTGCTGAGTTTGTTCAATCCAACCCTGCACTTCGTGTTCTGTCTCTTGTCCTCCAGATAAACTAGTACCCCCATCAACTTCCAGCTCTGTTCCAAAAAAAAACATGTCTTTAGGAAAATTCAGGGCAGCCATTATTCTTGGACCTTACACAGTCATCACAAAATCTCCAGTGACATAGTTGATTCTAGCCATTGTTTTAAAATTATTTTATTGCTGTTCAATTACAGTTGTCTGCACTTAATTTTGAAAAGGAAACTAAGTTGTAAATTGAGACAGCTACACTGCCTTAGTCAACTCAGGCTCCATAACAAAATACCATAGAAGGGGTGTGTTAAACTTGAGGGATTTATTTTCTCACAGTTCCGGAAGTAGGAGATCTGAGATAAAGGTGTCAGCATGGCTGAGTTCCAGTGAGTGACTCTTTGTGACTCATGGATGACCACCTTCTAACTGTGTCCTCACATGACAGAGAGAGGGAGAGCAAGCTCTCTGGTGTCTTGTCTTACATCGGCACTGATACCATTATGAGGATCCTGCTCTCATGGCCTAATCTAAACTTAATTACCTCCCAAAGCCCCAACCACCAAATACCAGTCACATGGGGGTAAGAGCTTCAACATATGAATTTTGGGATACACAATTTAGTCCAGAGCCCACTGGCCTCATTTTAAGGCTAATGCTAAGGACTTCTAGTCTGAAGGTCAGAATACAAGGAAATTATGTTCCTGAAAAAGGATACCAAATAGTTTTTTTCCCATGAGTTCACCAAATTACATAGAATTCCTTGACACTATCAGTACCAGTCATTCAATTCAGGTTCCACTGGATCAAATGATGCTGCTGCCTGTATAGTCCCACCTCTTCTTTTAAACCTCAGGTTCTTTTATCAAACATGAATGTACCTTTAATAATGGAAGCCTCAAATGCTGTCATTTAGGATGTTTGTGTTGCCTTGTCCAAGGTCAAATGCAAGCAGTAACGAGACATGATCAGGTACTAGATACAGTCGTACCTTGGTACTTGTCAGCCTCAGAACTCATCAAACCCTGTACTCTTCACAGTTTGATGAGAAAAAAAAATGTTTCAGCACTTAACACTTGTTAGAACGTGCATGAGTCATGACGTCACCATGCAAGATCAAATGCTTCATCACTCGTTGCGTTTGGTGCTTGTCAGTTTCGGCACTCATCATGAATTTCAGAATGAATTAATGATGAGTGCTGAAGGCTTCGCTGTCTTCCTATTGGCATAGTAGGCATAACAGAATTAGATAGCAAACAGTATTTCTATTACTTGTAAGAAACAAATAAAATTTGTTCCCCTTATGCATTATTTTATTCTCAAAATGAGACAGTGTTTTTATTCAAGATGCATTATCTTCCACTTTTCTAGACCTATGTCAACTCCCTGAGCATCTTTGTCCAGCATTCTATTCATCTGGAACCCCTTCTTCTTTCTGCTATTTGCAATACCTTCAGTACTTGGGAGTCTAATGAATGTGCTGTTTGTCACATCATTCAGAGCCTAGGAGTGTATCAGCCCCAGCCAATTCCCATTGCCTCTCCACTCCTCTCACCCACATCACAACTTCCCCCATCTCAGAACTCTGCTCCTTGCCTCAGTATTCCTCTTTAGTGGTTCTTTAGCTAATTTGAACAATGTAGGAACCTTGAGTGGGAAGCTAACCAATTTATTTTTCACATATTTCATAAAACCCTGCAGCAGTCTACTGGAGGAAAATCAGATATTGTTAACATTTTTCATTCAGCAAAAATTGGTTTTGTTTTAAAGGGGGGGGTGCAGAGTTGGCTGTGCTTCTTCTTTATAAAGCCACACACATCATGATGTGGATCTCAGCAGGGCTTTCGCACCTCCTCAACTCTTGGTGCTTATAGCTCCCCTTACTGAGGTACCTACTTGCCTTAGTGTGTTTTCATTTTGTGTTCTTGTTTAACTTCCCTGAGGTTTCAGTTTTACATTCCTGTCCTCCTGGGATGCCAGAGGAATGCAACGTACAAATGTGCCAGTGATTCATTACCATTAGCAGCCAGAGTGGAATCAAGAACTTTATCAACTTCCCGGCTTCCTGGTTCTGTTCACAGGGGAGCCACATTAGGCACAAATGGCTTTCCTTACCTTTCTCTCGATATGCAGTTTACATAACAGACTATCGCTGTCTAGTTCACTGCTCTGTGGAATTTTTACTTAGACATAGGCAAAGCCTCTGCTCTACTGCTGCATCTAGAGTTCACAGCACTGAATCTTCACACCAAGTAGGAGGTAATTTTCAAGGACATGTAAATAGAAATACTTTACTATTTATAGCACACAAAGTATTGTAAAAGTGTATTCCAGGTTATCATTTCCAGTGTATCAAATTACTCAGTTCTGTTTGAATTGAGAATCTATTGCCAGGCAAATGGACACATCCTGACCCGGCTTATTCTCAAGTTCTTATAAATGCATGCACTACGGTCTATAGGCCTACATTGGATCATTAAGAGAAAGTTCCCCTCCTATAACATTCCATTTGGTGCTCCCGGCAGCCGTCTCTCAGTCTTGATGGACTGTGTGGTTGAATGGGGTGACAGTGGTGGAGGGAAGGGGTGATCATTCTGTACTATGTTTTGAGTGCTTCCAGTAAAAGAGTGTATATGCTCCAAAAGCTAATGATAGCTAAGGCTTTTAACCACAGCCCCTTCCACGGAATGAACATTTCATGTTGAAAAATTACATGTCACCATCTGTGGAACTTTGGAAAACATGAATAAAAATATGTTTGTTCACCTGGTCCTTGAAAACAATCTGCATTTGGCACTGTATTTTTAGGAAAGTATCTGCAACTGGCTCAATGCAGATAGTGTTTCTTTTAATATATTTATATTGCATTCTCTCTGCTTAGCACTCTCAAATTCCCAATGTTTCTAAAAATGAGGTACATGGACCACCTGCATCAGACCCACCTATATAGTTTGTTAAAAGTGTAGATTCATGCCCTGACTGGTGTGGCTCAGTTGGCTGGGTATCGCCCTGCAAGGGGAAAGTTCACCAGTTCAATTCCCAGTCAGGGCACATGCCTGGGTTTTGGGTTCGGTATCCAATCAAGGTGCGTGCAGTGGGGGAAAGTGGCAGCCAATCAATGGTTTTCTCTCACATTAATGTTTGTCTCCCTCTCTACCTCCCTTCCCCTCTCTCTAAAAATGGATAAATATCAATAAAATCTTTAAAAAATAAAACAAAATGAAAAAAAAAAACTGCAGATTCATGAACCCATCACAGGCCATGTAATACAGGATCTCTTTGGGGCCATGGTCTGGAAATTTAACACTCCAGGTGACCAGTAGGCCCATTGCAGCTGAGGAACCACTGAATCCTTGCAGGGGGTAGTGAGAGCATTAAAAAGAAAACAAACACATCTTTTCTTTTCCTTTTTTTCTGGTGCTCTGACCAGGAATAAAACAGGCAACATTTTGCTTTGGGGAATAATGCCCAACCAAATGAACCACATCAGCCAGTGCTTAACATCTTTAATTATTTTAAAATTAAAATTATATTTTGTCTTGTTTTAAAAAATAAAACTCCAGGTCTTATGCTTAAAAAAAAAAACAGTGACAAGATGGGGACATTATAGAGGGGAACTGGGTGTGTACAGGAGGGACGGGGGCTGTGTTCTGGAGAAAGTGACATCTATATTTATATTGAAAGGATGCATAGGAATCTGGTAGGATGAGAAGGATATGGGTGAGTGGGTGGGGGAGGCGAGAGGGGAGAACAATATTCCAGACGCAGAACAAATACAGAGGTTTAGAAGTTTTGCACAAATAAGCTCTGGGCCAGAGGATAGCTTTCAAAGAAGTATAATTAGTTCATTCAGATCCAAAGGAAAGGGGAATATGGAATTTCAGGCCTTGTGGCAATTGTATAAATACTTTTTTCTTCTTGGGTGGAGTTGGGTAGTTGGAGGGAGGTTAGAATGATATATGCTCCAAATTGTATGAGTTGTAAGCCTTGCCCATGAGATAGTGCAATGAAAAAAGGAACCTTTAGTACTTTTGTCCTGCTAGGAAATTGCTGACCTGATTCTTTTGATTGGGAAGAAAAACGACATCAGTTGGTGTCAAGCAGCAGGCGGTGACCACTGTTTCTTTAAAGACAAAATATGAAACACTGCAAATGTATTTTCCAATAAACGTGACTTTCTGAGCTGAACCACCAAAAAAGTGCCATACAATGAAAGCATAAGGAACAAGGATATTTCCAGTTGCCATTAAATATAACCCAAGTGAAGCGATTCACCATAGTTCGGGCGCAGGCTCCCCGTCAATACGATTTATAAGGGTTCAGCTTCCAAAGCTACACTTCCATCTGACAGTAATTTCCTTTTTTTATTTTGTTTTATTTTAAGTTGACCACCATTTTCAGTCACAGTTATCAGTTCATCACCTGGATGAAGGTGACTCAGCAGTCCTCCTTTATCTAATTCCTGAGGTTGCTTTAGATTATCTTTCACAAGCAAAGTCTACAATGATAACAGGAAAAACAAATTAATTCAAAGATGAGCGTTTATCAAGTGCCATCTTCTAGGGGCCGCATTTTTATTAAAGATGAATCAAATAATCTTTTGAACTCACTTCAAAAGTGAGTGGTTATCAAAAGGGTGTGGTTATCCAGAATCATCTTCTGCCCGAAGCATGGCTAATTCAACAATTTTAATATGCCTTTCATGATGGGTTTTATGAACAAAAGCAGTTATCACTTTGCCTGCCAAATGGGTCATCTTAATATTTTAGGACATTTGTATTTTTAAAAGGAATTAACATGTTCGTCAAATTAATCAAAAGGAATGATGTGAACCTAGCATGGTAAATGTTGAAATAATTATTTTCCAGCTAAATCATGCTTACCCTAGTAATAATCTCTCTTAAATCAGCATTTCATAATGTATGGAACTGTTAGTAAGTGTTTAAGAAAAAAAGAGTTTTCAATACAAATAAGTTTGGAGAACTTTGTGTTAGACCCATAAAGACAGGTTTCTCTATTATAGGACTTCTCAGAGCCTTGCATACACTAATATGCATCATTGACTACCAGGAGCTGGATGTGGCACACAGCATGTCCTAAACACATTGACTGTTTTTCTTTCATGGTACATAGTATTGTACAAAACTACAAAACTACAAAACTACAAAACTGCCCTATAACATTTCAGGAAATTAGAATCTATTTGAAATAATCATTTATTTCTAAACTTAAGAAACGGTATAAATCTTGTTTAACTATGTCTTTAAAAATTGTGTGTGTACAAAATATCTTCAAATTTTTCAAAACATTATTCACTAATGCTGTCCTGTAATCAGCAACTTCCACAGTTGGCAGTGTAGTATGTCTATAAGTGTGTCTATAACTTCTGTATTGGACATGTAATTCAGGGTGATTAAGCCAATTGGACTAAGCCAAGATTACCACTTTACATGATCGATCCACAAATTGTAGACATAATTAATTGAAAGTGTGTGTGTACAAAACTGAAAGCATGGAGAAAGAAGGCTTATTTGCTTGTTGCATTCCTCCTACATACTTTCATTCAAAACAGGAAAACTAAATGGGAGTAGTTATCAGAATGTAGCTGTCAGAAGTTAAATAAAATTGAGTATTTCTACAGCATTCATAATTACTTTCAGAAGCCTGAGCAAGAAAGGCAGGTCTCAACACACCACAATAGTCTGGAATGAGCCTTGAGATTCTGAATAGGCTTTGTGGTCAGCAAATTGAAAAATGTCCATGCAGCTCTAGCAATACCATCCTCCAATATATCTCTTGGCATTACTACATATATTATATCAAGGCAATTGCATTTCTTTTCTGAGGGGTACGCATTGTGACACTTTTACATGATAGCTCTCAGCAGGCTTTTTAGTACTCTGATAGATAACCTAGTTTACAGAACTATTTCACTAGTTTTAAGAGGTCTCTAATAATGTTATCATAGGTGATTTGGAAATGGCTTTGAAGAAGGACTCTTAGAGCTGTTGAGTTAATAACATGCATTACCAACATTCCATGATATTTTTTATGCTCCTAAAATGTTCGCTCTCTAAATGAGCCAATCTCATTCTCCGTCCCTCCCTGTACATGCAGGTATGTGAACACAATGTGGGCTGAATTAGAATGAGTACTCTAATGTTATATATCACAAGAGATAGCATCTCTTGATATAATACAGCCTTAAAAGTTATTTTCAAAAACTATTAGTGTTCCTAAATTTTCTGTGGCCAGCCAAATGAGCACTTCTCCTACCCATAGTTTCATGCTTTCCCACTTTTATTCATTCCCATGCTCACCAACTTCTATTGCTCCCCTTATCAAGTTGCTAAAAGTAATACATCACTTGCTTTGAAAAAGACTGTTCTGTGAAAAAGAATGGGCATTCTCCCATAGACACTGATGGGAGGACTGTAAATGTACGTAGTCTATTTGGAGGACATTTTAGCAGTAAATAAATGCCAGATATCTCTCATTTGTTTTCCTCTCAAACTATTACATGCATATAACCTTTAACTCATCCATCCTACTTCTAAGGAATCTATTCACTCCTATTCATACAGGATAATTCCACAGGTGCACAAATATGTATGAACATGAAATTCACTGTAGTGTTATTCATAGAAGTAAAATATTAGAAATCACCTAATTGCCCATGCATATAGAAGAATATCAAGCAGCAGAGGCACATCTATACATACTGTCCTAGAAATATGTCCAATGGACATTGTTTGGAAAGGGAAAAGGCAAGTCATAGAACAGCATGTACAGCATGATCCCTAAACTTAGGTTTCAGAAACATTAGAGGATACCTACCACACTGTTATCATTGAGTACCTCCAGATAGGGGAATGGATTGGGACAGGTTTTGGGGGGAATACCGAACTTCTTAGAATTATACTTTTGTATGATTTGTCTCATTTTTACAGTAAGTGTATAATCATGCGTTATTTGTATAACAAATATTAAACTAAAATTCAACTGCAATAATTTCCAAAATATGAGTTTCAAAAGTCATACCCTCAGGAAAAACAAATGAGAAGCATTTGATACTACTTCTCAACAGGCAGATTAAGGTATCGTTAAGGGACACAACATTATTTCTCATAGTTTTGGGGCCAGTGAATTATCCATTATTTCTTTGAGTACTGTGGTCCATACACCCTAGAGTGTACTGTGTAATCATGCCCTTATATAATCCACTCCCTTTGAGCATACGCGTTAGAAGCATGACCTGTGACTTGTTTCTAACTACGAAACTAAGGTAAAAGTGATGGGCTATCATTGCCCTGATTACATTTATACATATAATACACCTTTTCCTTGTACTCCTTTTATGTATACATATAAGACTCCTTTGTCTCCTCTTCCTCTCCTTCTGATGCTAACTTAGGAAAAGACTGCCATGAGTGTGAGTGGACCTGTGGTGGTGGCTGTGTGGCAAGACCTGGAGAGTCGCTGTTAGTTGAGGGTGACTCCTAACTGACAACCAGCAAAAAAACGGGAAGCTCAGTCCTACAACTGCAGGAACTGAATTCTGCCAACAGCCACAGGAGCTCAAAAGAGGATTCTCAGATGAGACCTCAGTCCCAACTAACATTGTGATTTCAGACTGGTGAGACCCTGAGCAGAGAATCCAGTTGGGTGTTCCCAGGCTCGTGATCATAGCAACTGTGAGATAATAAATGCTTGTTTTAAGTTCTTAGGTTTGTGCTCATTTGTTACACAGCAATAGAAAATGAATACAGGCAGTGAAAGACAAATACCATGTGATCTCACCTATAAGTGGAACCTAATCAACAAAACAAACAAGTAAGCAAAATACAACCACAGACGTGAAAATAAATAGCAAACTGACAGTGACCAGGAGGGAGGCAGGAGGGGTTAATGCTCGGGTGGAAGGGTTTTCAGGAACATGTATAAAGGACCCATGGACAAAGCCAAAGGCAGGTAGGATCGAGGGTAGGAAGTGGGGATGGCTGGGATAGGGAAGAGTGGTGGGGGGAAAATGGAGACAACTGTACTTGAACAACAGTAAAAAAAGAGAGAAGTATGAAAAAAATAAAATGAATACAATTACCTTGTTCTTCAGTTTGACTGATACTATACTAACCAGTAGAAGACAAGAGAGTACAATCAATCGGTTATTTTGTCTACCAACTTCCTCCGCTGAACCACTCACACATGCATACACTTAAATGTTACAAATCTCCTTCTGTATGTTAGGCACTGTACTATGCATTTGCATTCTTTATCTTACAAAATCCTCACATTAGTCCTGTGATTAGGATGCTGTGGCTTTAAGACATTACCAAATCAGCCCAAAGTGGCATAGCTGGTAGGTAGCTAAGCGTTTAACAGGACACACACAAAAAAAAGAAAAGAAATCAACAAATGATCCAGAATTTACACACTTACTTTTCATAAAATACTTTAAAAAATCAATGATTAACAGAAGTTGGTAGTCTGGCTATCCACCCAAAGGTAGATCTAATATTACCTATCTTCCCCCAAACCTGTGACATTTTTCAGCATTTGTTTGTAGTGATTTCAGATGAGAGAACTCAGAGAGAGTTGTTAAGAGTAGAACCTGGCTACGATGTGGCTCATTATCACACAGCATCAGATATTCAGCCATTCGTACAATTTCCTCTTTGAGTTATACCAAATACAGTGGCTGATAATCCATGTCAGGGGTAGTTGTGTTCCTTAGTATCAGGAGACCTATGAGTTTTAAGTTCAGAAGGGCTTCCTTTTATTAAAGGAAGTAAACCTTACAAGACTAAAAAGCCAGAAGCACAGAGCTGCGAACTACAATATGACACAATCAATGTAATCACCAATGGGCAAGTTGAGATAAACATCATACTGACAGGATATATGGCTGAAGAAAGCCAGAGAAAGAATGACTCAATTTTATTCTTCCCATGGGCAAAGCAGAAGGAGTGTCATCATGAACAAATTAAAGTTCTACCATGAAGCATTTGTACAATGTGCCATGCCAGGAAGCAAAGGGCACATCACTAATCTCAACAGATAATAATTAGAAACAATAGTACAGAAATAAGCAGGAATACCAGGATGAAAGGACGTTATGAAATATCATGATCAATTGTGACGACTCTCTTAGAATGTGCATTTTGACTGATTTTATAGGTTGTGGTTTTCTCACCCCAGGCATCTGAAATTGGCATTCAAACACTGGGAGAGCCAAGTTTAATTAACTTAGACTTCTGAATAAAGAGACAACTAGAGAGCAAGAGGGACATCCAACAATAGGACTACAATTTGCAGTTCGAACCAGAAAACCATAGGCACTGCTGCTTTTATTGCCTCTTCATCTTATCAGCCGAAAATTGTTGTCACAGTGAAAATATGATGTCAGTGATCCACATTTTACCCCATTTATGACCTATTTCCTTTCTGCTTTCCCTTCAGAATCAGTGCAATGTATAATTTGGCCCTTGAGATCACAGACTGAGGTCAAAATGAACTGAGCAGACTCCAGGAGGACTGCTTTGAGTAACACAGTATAATGTAGGAGGATAATCAGATAGATTCTCTGAGGACTTCAGAAAACTTCTGGTTTAAAACTGGCCATTTTGGGATGTGAATGGGTAGAAAAGAACAGATGACAGATCAAAATCTGTCTCATATCTAAGTGGCATGCATGTGCCTATGCCCATACATATACAACACAATAGTAAATTCAGGCAACCCACAATCAAGTTCGGATATCCCTGTCCCAATATACATACATCTCACTACTCTTCCACCTGACCTTTTTGTTACAGTTGAATTTTCTCATATTGGCTCAGAGCATAATACTTGAGTGAAATGCTGGGTCCTTGCCTCTTGATTGATCCAAAACCCATTCAGCCTTCAAATCCCACTTACTCTGTGCAGCCCTCCCTGACCATCCAACTCAATCCTCCTTGCTTCCATTTTTCTATTCCTAGTCTATTTCCCTCTTATGATGATCATCGTATTGTAACTTACACTACACAATCCTTTAAGTATTGTTCTATCTCCTCATGTAGGCTATCTTGATTACTTGAGAGTAGGGAGCTCACAGAGACAAACATCTGAACAAATGTATAAAACACAATGCAAACATGGTTTTAAAATAGAATGTTGTAAGGTCACAGAGGAAGGTGACTTGTCTGGGAGACTTGCAGACAATTTACAGAAGACCTGGTATGGTATATAAACTGGCTATTCAATAGTGCTTACAAGTTTGCTAGATGTAGGGCAAAGAAACTGATAGTCCAAGTTAAAAACACTATATATGTAGATCCATGGAAAAGCTTGGTGTACTTGAAGGAAAACTGAATAAATGAATATCTCTGTAGAGTTTCAGAGGTTAGACAGGCAGGTTGATACAAGGTTATCTCATAATATAGGGGATAGCCATTACATGTTTTGGTACAGGCAGACCAGCATAGGAAGATTTTCATAGACAAAGGTATTTCTGGTGACAGTGTAAAAGCTGGATCAGATAACTGCAAACCTGAAAGCGGAACAGTCAGTTAGGGAATTGTTGGACCACATGTGAAAAATTATGAGGGTTTAAACTAAGGCAGAGATGTTAGACATGAAGAAGGGGGATATTTTAGAAATGAAATTGGAAAGGAGAACTGTATGAATCTGGAGCAGAATTGAAAATATGAGAGAAGAAGGAGCCTAGAATAAATTTAAAATGCACATAGCTTGAGAGAATGGACCGATGTTCATGCCATTAATTAAAACAAGGCTTTCCTAAAGAAAGGAAGCTAATGAATTGGTATTGGCTGCACTGAATCTGAAGAACATGCGGGCCATCCTATAGATGCCCAATAGGAGACAAAAACAGTAGTGTATGGAAATGGTGACTAGAGATGTAGACTAGGAAGTCATTGTCACTGTTTAAAATGGAAGCAACAAAACAAAGAAGGAAGCAAAATATAACCAAAGACATTGAAATAGAAAACAGGCTGACAATAACCATAGAGGAGAGGGGAGGGAATTTCAGGGGATAAAGGGAAGGGATTATAGGAACAAGTATAAAGGACACATGGACAAAAACTAAGGTGGGTGGAAAGGGGAGGGAGGTGGGGAGCACTGGGGGGTACACTGGGACGGAAGTAAAAGACAGAAAATTGTACTTGAACAACAATTAAAATAAAATATAAAATAAAATAAAACCATGGGCATGGGTATTTGTCAGAAAAAGAGCATAAAAAGGAAATGAAAATGTCCAACAACAGACATCTGAAGAACACTGATAACTTTAAAGGGAAGAATGATGAAGGAACATCAGTGAAGGAGTCTAAAATTTTTGAAGAACCTAGAGAAATCAATCAGTCTCCCCTAGGGAACAACTGGACAACAGTGATAACTTCCACTAACATTCAAGTGGGATGAAAACTAAAGTGCGAATTTGGCTAAAACATGAGTGCTAATCTTTATGACTGTACTAGATTCCTGAAAAAAAAAAGTCAAATTATAGTTTATTTATTCATTTTGTTCAATAAATACTTTGTTCCTACCCTATGCCAAACCTAATTATTGCTGATAAGGATTCAAAATAAATCTCTACCCTATGGAGTTTATATTCTAGGAGGGAAGCTGATAAATAATTAAGAAAAATTATGGTATGTTAGATGGCAACAAGGGCTAAAATGAAAATTAAAGCAAAGAAGAGAGTAGGAATTACTTGTGTGGATCAGGTATCTGAAGTTGTAATTTTAGATAACGTAATTTTAGACGGAGCAGGTAATATTTAAGTAAAGACCTGAAAAAAATTAAGGGGTAATATGTGATGACTGAGGGCTGAACCATAAAGGAAATATTTACAAGACAATGGAGAAATTAATAATGCAAGTGAGAGAGAATTAAAGGCTTATGCCACCCCAGAAGGGGTGAGGAGTATGCAGGATTGAAAGCAAAAATGAGTGTTGACATTGAAAAGGGGAAAGGCACCCTGACTGGTGTGGCTCAGTGGACTGAGTGCCAGCTGGCAAACCAAAGGGTCACAGGTTCGATTCCCAGTCAGGGCACATGCCTGTGTTGCAGGCCAGGTCCCCAGTAGGGGGCACACAAGAGGCAACCACACATTGATGGTTCTTCCCCGCTCTTTCTTCCTCCCTTCCCCTCTGTCTAAAAATAAAAAAAAAATAAAATCTTTTGAAAAGAGAAAAGGGGAAAGGCTATTTCTGACTGTAAATATGTTGGTAAGACCAAGTATAAATACAGGTATGTTGAAGGTGGGGTGATACAAAGTTGATGGAATTTATGACTAATGGCATCTACTTTGTCTATGAGGTAGTAAGCAATGTCTTCTGCTGTCTGCGAGGGTGTGGGTGAAGTAAGTGGTTCAAAGAGAGTGGTGTTAGAGCATTAAGAATGGGGTACTTTGATAGGGAGCTGGCTTTGGGACAAAACTAAAGGAACAAGGGTGGTCTTAAAGCCTTGGCTAAGATTGGCTATTGTGAATTTTCAGTGACAGCAGTCTATCAAGTATACGATGTTCTTTGGAAATAATTAGTGTAATAGTGGATAGAAGAAAGAGAACATTGAATGGAAATGATCCAAAGTTTAGGATTGTCAAGATGGTATGACACAAGGATATCAATGAGTTCATGGTATAAAATGTGTTAGGATTAGTAAGAAATAAAGCATGAAGAGGTCTAAACAGTAAATACATAGCTGGGAAGTTGTGAGGATCTAACAGTTCTTTTTTTTTTTTAAAGATTTTATTTATTTATTTTTAGAAAGGAAGGAAGGGAGAAAGAGAGGGAGAGAAATATTAATGTGTGGTTGCTTCTCATGCGTCCCCTACTGAGAACCTGGCCCGCAAACCAGGCATGTGCCCTGACTGGGAATTGAACCAGTGACCCTTTGCTTTGCAGTCCAGTACTCAGTCCACTGAACCACGCCAGCCAGGGCAGGACCTAACAGTTCTTGATGATAACAGAGGTGATTTAGTGAGAGGGAAGGAGTGGAAGTGACTTGCTTAAGTAGAGTGGAGGCAATGATCATTGGCTTAAAGAAGGTCAAGAAAGCATGAAGTGAGGCTTTCAGATGAGTTATCTGTCAAGAAAGAAATGCAGCCCTGATCAGTGTGGCTCAGTTGTTTGGGTGTCATCCTACAAAGCTAAGGGTCACTGGTTTTCTTCCAGTCAGGGCACATGCCTGGATTGTAGGTTCGGTTCCCAATCAAGGAGTGTATGAAAGACAACTGACCTTGAAGTTTCTCTCTCACATTGATGTTTCTCTCCTACTTTCTTTCCCTGCTTCCCCTTGCTCTAAAAACTAAATAAAAAAAAAAAAGAAAGGCAGATCATTTTCAGGTATGTATGTATTTTTTCTACCAAAAACCTAGATTAAGCAGGCCCAACAAAAAATAGGAGGGAACATATATCTAGTACATATAGTTCATGGCCCCAAAACATTAAAATGCCAATTATAGAAAAAAAAAACTTACTACTACAGAACAACAGAAAATATGTTCTGTAAATCCTATTTGGACAAAGAATCTCACGATCTAAAGACATACTTCAACTAAACAGATATTCTAAACTGTTGTTACACAAAATAGTGGAGAACACATATAAGTTTAAATAATGACTTTCAAAGTAGTAAAATATGTTAGCTCTGTGCAAGTAGGATAATCTTATTCAATAGGAGATAACAAGTCCAGTTATACTGCATTAAACTCTGTACAATAATAGAAAAAATGCAAAATTGAATTGGGTTAAAAATAATTGTTTTTGCAACTGGACATGTACAGAATATTTTACACCAAATATGAAGGCTGAATATTAGCCAACATCCCTAAATAAAGCATTAATTCAACTTTCCTTTATAGTCTTCTAGCCTATATCAATTTCATTATTGTTATTTCGAGATGTTCTGACTTCATCAAAGTCATTACTGCCCCTAAATAATTGAAAGTATATTTGCTATTTGAGAGGTCTGTGAGACTTTCATATATTTTACATTTGACAACTGGTATCCAACTTTTCCTGTATTTATAAGTCATAGACCTTAATTGAAGTCAGGATATACCTTAAATAGATTTATCTATTACCTTTCTCTATTTTCTGACCTTATTTGGGCATTATCTACATTTAGAATACACACACACACACACAAACCATTTTTCCTACCAATTATTGGGCATGACTTAAATGCAGTGCTTTGTGTGAAATTCTCCACCCATGGAAATAACACCATACAAAAAATGACTTAAAAAATTGCCCTGGCTGGTGTAGCTCAGTAGATTGAGCATGGGCCTGTGAAGCAAAGGGTTGCTGGCTCGATTCCCAGTCAGGGCACATGCCTGGGTTGCAGGCCAGGTCCCCAGTAGAGAACACATGAGAGGCAACCGCACATTGATGTTTCTCTCCCACTCTGTCTCCTTCCCTTCCCCTCTCTCTAATAATAAATAAATAAAATATTTTTAAAGAATGACTAAAATTGAATGTTTTATGAAGCTGTTATGAACCATGCTGGAAGTATAGATTTTTAAAAGGACAGAGTAAGTAAAATGAGGGACATGTGACAAGCTGTAGAATTCTAATATTGATGCTGTCTTCCTTTCTGAATTCATTCAGCCCTTCCATGTGTGTGGTTACCTCTCAATTTTAATTTTGCAATAAAAAATTCAGTTCTCTAACATATCAGGATGACAGATGAAGAGGAAAAAAAGGAAGTTGAAGTTTCTGCCCTTCCCTCTAATCCAGATTGTGTTACAGTGGTACCTCAGTACTTGTTAATTCGTTCTAGAACTCATGACGAGTGCCAAAACCAACAAGTACTGAACAATAAAGCATTTTCTCTTGAGGGGTGGTGCCGTGACTCATACAAGTTCTAGCCAGTGTGATGAGTCCCAAGCAAGTGCTGAGGGCTGAAACATTTTTTTCTCGTCAAAATGTGACAAGTACAGGGTCTGACAAATTCTGAAGCCAATGAGTACTGAGGTATGCCTATATATGTTAATCTTACATTTTAAATTCTTAGAATGACAGTCACAAATACAACAGGGAAAAGAAGACTCTTGGGGAAGAGTGGTGGCGGCATAAAGGCAAGGGGAATAAAAAATTTGTACATAGGATGTAAGGAGGTACTTTGCAGGGAATGTTCCCAGCTTATATTGTTTAGGGAAAGGTGTGGGAGTGGGAAAAATTAAAATCAGCACAAAAGACATCATAGGAAGAGAATAAGAATGTCCTTTTGAGGAACAATGAAGGGGTATATTATGTAAGGTAGTGGGGCTTGTAGCTTTTAAAAAAATATGCTGCTATTTAAAAAATGTTACTATTAACATATTGTCATATGGTGTCCTAAAGACATATTTTACTCACTGCCATTTCAATTTTGACTGGCGATTATCCTTCCTTCTAGAACCTAAGGTGTTAAAACCAAATTTAGCAAAGCAGGTCATATGAGAAATGAGTCCGAACATTCTTTCAGGTTATTCTAGTTTCCATAGGGAACATTTTAGTTATGCTTCCTTTGGACTTGTCACTCCAGAGGAACCTTATCACCTTAAGGCATCCTCTAAAATACAGATGGGAAGGCCCATAAAGAATTGGTCATAGTAACAACTTTACATGATAAATATTAGATTTCTGATAAAAATACATATTATGAGGGATAACAGGAAAGTTCATTCCCAAGAGAAGGGGATCATACACACAGCACAGTTACTCTTGGTGTTCCCAACATCATAAATAATGCCAAAATTTATTCTTTTGCTTCTCAATGTCAGTCGATTAAGAACAGAGTTGTTAGCATAGGAGCTTTGTATTATCCAACAGTATTTGATGGGTATCAGATAGTATAAGATAAAATCATTCTTGAACCATCACCTCAGTAAGATAAGAAAGGATCTGGATAGTGTTCTGAAACTTCAGGGTCAGGGTCAGGGTAGAAACTTCAGGTGGGCTGTAGATCAATGAATGGGGTCATGAAAGGCACATTTAAAACAATAGAAACATGACAAGGTAGGGTAAGAGAAAGTAAGGTAGAATATAATAGGGTAGGGTAGAATCAGGTATGGTTGGGTAGAGTTGGGTAGAGCTGGGTAAAATAGGGTAGGGTAGACTAGCATAGAATAGGACAGGGTATCACAGTACATTGTCTGTACTATTTTGTGAAACTTGTTTAATGTATATACACACATGAGTTTACTGTGTTACAACAGAAAATTGATTTCTAATTTTGGATCACTGCCCCCCAAAAGTTTGAAAGTTCCTGTTTTAGGAGCTGCCTCTACATCTCACAGAGATTAGAGAAAAGCTTTACTCATGACCACAGATATGACAGAAGATTATTTTTATCTTAGAGAAAAAATATGTTTACCTCATACTCAGGAGAACAAATAATTCTCAGCTGGGAAAAAAATGATATATAGATGCATATAAATCTTGAAGAGGATAAAAAAGTCAGCAAATAGAACCATGTAACCATAAAATAAAAAAAAAAGAGAAAATTCCCTGTGAAACAGAACAAAAAAGGGAGAAACAACCAAAATATCTATCACTTGGTAAATGGATAAACAAAATGCATTGTATCATACAGTGGACTATTATTTGGCAAGCAAAAGGAATGAAATGCTAATGCATGTTACACCATGGACAATTCTTGAAATCATACTAAGTGAAAGAAGCTCAACACAATGCCACATATTATATGAATCCATTTGTATAAAGTGTCCAGAATATGCAAATATATAAAGACGACAAATAGGTTAGTGGTTTCTTAGAGTTGGGAGATACAGGGTTGGGGTGCATGGTGATAGCTCAAGGGTAGGGGGTTTCTTTTTGAAGGGATGAAAATTTCTAAAATTGACTGAGGTTATGGTTGCATATAATTGTGAGTATACTGAAAAGCACTGACTTTTATGTATGGGGTGTCAACTATGTCAACTGAAACTGTCTTAAAAACAGAAGAGCACACATCTCCAGGGAGGAAATCCAGAGGGCCCAGAGACATAGGAAAGGATGTTCAGCATCACTAGCCATCACAGAGATGCAAATTAAAACCACAGTGAGGTTCCACTTCACAACTGTCAGAATTGCCATCATAAAGAAATCAACAAACAAGTGCTGGTAAGGTTCTGGAGAAAAGAGAACCCTAGTGCACTATTGGTGGGAATGCAGACTGGTGCAGCCACGGTGGAAAATAGTATGAAGTTTCCTCAGAAAACTGAAAATGGAACTATCTTTTGACCCAGCAATACCACTGTTGGGATTATGCCCTAAGGATCCTGAAACATCAATTAAAATTAACCTATGTACCCTAATGTTCATAGCAGCACAATTTACAATAGCCAAGTGCTGGAAGCAACCTAGGTGCCCATCAGTGAATGAGTGGATCAAAAAACTGTGGTCCATTTACACAATGAAATACTATGCAGCAGAAAGAAAGAAGGAACTCTTACCCTTTGGGACAGCATGGATGGATCTGGAGAGCATTATGCTAAGTGAATAAGCCAGGTGGTGAAAGAAAAATACCATATGATCTCACCTATAAGTGGAATCTAACCAACAAAACAAAGAAGTGAGCAACATAAAACCAGAGACATTGAAATAAAGAACAAACTGACAGTAACCAGAGGAGAGGTGGGAGGGGGTAATGGAGGAAAAGGATGAAGGGTTTATAGGAACAAGTATAAAGGACACATGGACAAAACCAAGCAGGGGTAGGATCAAGGATGGGAGGTGGGGATGAGTGGGGCAGGGTGTGTGGTGGGGGGAAAATGGAGACAACTGCACTGAAACAACAAGGAATAATATAAAATAAAAGGTGTTTAAAGAATTATTTTCCAGGGGGAAATGTATTTTAATCTTTAGTTGTGTATTCACAGCTCTGTTGCAATGGGCAGAGAATAGTCCATTCTGTTGGTTGGGTCTGTCTGTAGGAAATGGCATCGTGACATGTTAAAACAGTAATTTTGTGTTTCAAACTAAACATTCAGGGATTCAGTCTTCCTCATTACCAATTTTTGTAAATGGTTCATAAATACAGCCACTTACTATGAGATCTTTTATTTTCTCTGGTATTTATATATAGCTATTCCTTCAAATGTGGTATATATTTATTCCTTTAAATATGGTATAATACCCTAGGTTCATAGCAGTACATGCTTGCTTCATTGTAAATCATAATTTCTATCTTAAGATAACATTTTTTCTCCCATTTAATGTGTGTTTACTTTGAATTCTTCTTTGTTCAACATTGGCATTGCTTATCCATTTTTTTGTTAGATTTCATTTACCTTGTATAGCATGGTTTATTCCACATTTTATAATTAAATTTATTGGGGTGATGGTTGATAAAACTATACAAATTTCAAGTGTACAATTCTATGATATATCATCTGTAAATTGCATTGTGTGCCCACCACTGAGTCAACATGACTACATTTTCATTTTTGTTTTAAGAGCCATATCTTGGAAACAATACATGTGAATTTTTTTTAATTAACATAAAAGTCCTTGTCTTTTAGTAGATTAATGTATTCTACTTACATTTATTTTAATAATTGCATTTTATTTGTCTTTTTATGTTTTTTTTCTTAAAGTGTCTTATTCACACACACACACACACACACACACACACACACACACACACACAGTAGAGAATTCTCCCCAAAACAAGAGGTTTGAAAGCAATCTAAATATGAAGCACAGATCAGAAAAAATAACCACTAAGTTAAACTGGTGGTGAGCTGCTGCTTTTGCTAGTCAGTATTTTTCAACCTTCTTTTTGTAGAACTGTACCTTAAATTTTGAAAACTCCCTCTATCCAACTTTCATTTGGAGGCAGGTTGACCTCATTCTCAGCTCCACAGGTGGGCCTTTCATGGGTTTAAATAATCAGCAAATCTCACTTATTTGGCCATGGTGAATGCGCAAATGACTATCCAAAATGGTATGAGATGCACTTACACATTTTCTAGGGTTTTGGGGAAAAAGGATGGTTTTCTCCCCTCACTGGAAGAGTTTCTGCCATCACTATAATAGTGTGACGATGTAGTTTTCACCAAGGGAGTAGACCTGAGCCAAAAGACAGGTACAAATTGGATATCGGTGACATAAACCGAGCCCTGAACAAGCCACACAGGAAGACAAGTATGTATCTGGAACCATCCACCTTGTCCTTAGTCCAGATTGAACTGGGTAATCTGTTGCTCTCAAAATAAAGGATATTAGTTGATATACACACTCATGCATGCGCGTGCACATGCACACTTATACAAGAAAAATTTTAAAGAAAAACAAGATGCTCATTGTGAGGAAAATGAAACTTGCTAAAAACCACAAGAGAAAGCACAATTTACTTGAAAAGCATATCCACTTTCCTACAGTAGCCTTAAAGAACAATCACTTTATTAATTCAGTTCAAGTGCAAAATTACCACCAACTAGTAATCATAGCATAAAGAATTATTGCAGAAATGTATCAAAAATTAACTCAGCAAAGTCAAAATTACCACTCTCAGTTTTCAATCAGCTCAAATGGAAACAAGTAGGGAATCAGGAAAAATAAAAACAAAACATGGACCTAAGGGTATGGCTTATATAATGTGTTAACATTAGTAACAGTTCATTAAAAATCTGTATTTACAGAATAGGCAGGTATGACAGTTATTGTCTGATTTGAAGAGGCATCAGTAAGGATCCTTTTGACTAACAAACACATTACCAACTACACTCAGTGCATGAAATCAATAAAAAAACTATTTATGTGCATGTTAACATTACACAAAGCATTGAGATAAGTACTGAAGGATTGCCAAAGAAGTACGCAACATTCTTCTTGTTCTCAAGGAGCTTATAGACTAGACAGGAAAATATTACATGCATACACATGCATATAAAAAGAAAAATTACAGGCAGTATAGGTACTGTGGAGTTAAGAAAATAATTAGAGATAGTACAAAATAGGACTACTGCAGGAGTTAAGAAAAAGAGGTCAGCCCTGGCTGGTATAGCTCAGTAGATTGACTGCCAGCCTACAAAATAGAATGGTCACTGGTTCTGTTCCCAGTCAAGGCACATGCCTGGGTTGTGGGCCAGGTCCCCAGTGGTGGCCATGTTAAGAGGCAACCACACATTGATGTTTCTCTCCCTCTCTTTCTCTTCCCTTCTCCTCTGTCTGGATGTAAAGAAATAAAATTTTATAAAAAAGAAAAAGAGGTCAGTGTGGACTGGAATACATAGCAAGCAGACTCCTGATGACCCTATATGTGAGACACTCTTTGAAAACTGGGCAGGATATGGCTAAATAGAGAAAAATTTTGAGCCTATTCTCAGGAGAACAACTAAGTAAAGTCAAGAAGAGGCAGGACTGACTCTAACAGAATTTGCACATTGGAGAAATTAAACTGGGGAGATTAATAGAAGTCAGATTATGGATAATTTTAAATGTCAGAAGGAAAGTTTAAAATTATAAGATAAATTAGAAAGTAAAAGAAGGTTTTAGAATAAAAAAAATGATGTGACGAAAGCTGAAACAACATAGTGTAATATAGAATTAAACTATCCTCCACCATGGGATGGGCGAGGCAGGGAATGTGTGTTGGGGAAACATACTATGATGTTATTAGGGTCATTCAAACACAAAGTGATGAAGGCCTAAAGTAGGTTGGTGGCTGTTGAGAGAAAATAGGATGGATATGGGTGGAATTTCAAAAGCATAATGCATAAAAGTTAGTAGCAGTAAGGGATGGAGTTTTAGGGCCCAAGACCTTGACAATAGGGACAACAGCAGGACATTGTGCAGAGGTCAAAGCAAGGTGTAGACTAGGCTGCATTCTCATCTGGAGCTCAGGGTCCTTGTCTGACATCATTCCCTGTGGCTTTAGTTCTGAGGCCCCCCATTTTACTGCTTTCTGTTGGCCAAGTACCACTCTTAGCCACTAGAGATGACTCTTAGGCCTTTACCCCATGGCTTCATCCATTTCATCAACAGAGAACCTTCTTCACATGGAGTCCTTCTAACTCTTCAGGTCTCTGCCTTTTTCTTCTGCCACCAGCTACTCTATGATTTGAAAGAACACATGTGATTAGGTTAAGGCACACCTGAGAAATCTCCCACTCATAAAGTCAACTGATCAGTAACCTTAATTGCATCCACAAAACTGTTTTTGCCATGTAACCTAATATAACACCGGGAGTAACCAGAAGGAATGGAGATCACAGGGGCCACGTAAGAATGCTGCCTACCAGAAATTTGGTGCATTTTGTGATACAATCCGAGAATTTCTTTCTTGTAGTAGATGAGTGTATTAGCTAGGATTAAGTTCAGTTCTAAGTGAGAGAAATTTGTTTCTAAAACCAAAAAGAAGTTTATTTCACTCTCATGTAAATACATGGATAGGTAGTTCAGAGTCAGTATGGCATCTTCACAGTCATTAAATCGTTGGTGACACAGGTTCCTTCCATTTTATTGCTCTGCCATCCTCAAAACATAGTCTCCATCAGTGGCCCAAAATGACTGAAATAGCACCATTCACAATATATGTGTTCCAATTAGAGGAAGGGAGAGAAGAGGAGAAGTGGCAAATACAAAACTTCATATTGTCCCAAAGGTTTCTTAAACTTATCTTTGAATGAGTTTAGTTCTTACTAGATCAGCTATTAGTAGTAGGCTCATGGAGGGGACAAACCATGCAGAGTTCCTAACAGAAATTCTCCCTGGTTCAGAACGAAGCTCCCTTGGATGTGGTGTAAGCGTGGATGCATGCATGTGTGAGAGAAAGAGAGCAAGTGACCACTGTTTGAGCTTCCATTCCATTCAATTAATATTGGAAACTGTAGGATACTCAAAATCAAATCTCTTTTCTCTATCATTTCTCAAAATGATTACTGCAAAGATGGGGCATGTATGCATTTCCTTGTTCAGGCTTTAACTCCCTTGTCTACAAAATCACCAATTTTATCCCCTGCTTCATCTAACCTACTATTATATGTATTATTTATCTCAGATATTGCATTATTTTTTTCTGGCTGATCCTTTTTATGATTTCTATGTATTTTTTTCATGTTGTTGAGTATCCTTATAAGCATTACTCTAAATGCTATATATGATACATTGCTTGCCTCCATTTCATTCAGTTCTTCTGGAGAATTCTTTTGTTCTTTCATTTGGGGCCTGTTTCTTTATCTTTGAATTTTGGCTGCCTCTTTGTGCTTGTTTTTATGTGTTAGGTAGACCTGCAAAGACTCTGATGCAGGCAGCCTTTGTCAGATGTGGCCTGTGACTGGCCCTAGGCAACAGTCTATAGAACCTATTCCCATTTTTCTAAATAAAGAACTGGCGGTTTATTTCATAGAATAATCTGATTACTTTGGGAAAAGCATGCTCTGATTTGTCTGAAAACTATTCTTTTTAGGCATATTCCTACACTCTTTGATCATTAGGGCACTTAGAAACATTTATCCATTCACTGTGATTCAGACAGAAAGTTATTCTATTTTTTATTCACTTTGTTATATTTGGGTGATTTTAGAAATAAGAAAGGGAAAGATCAACTTCACTCTGCCATTCTAAAAATGTAAGTCACCTCTAGATTTCCCTTATGCCAAAAAGTCTTTCTTCTCTGCACGGGTGACAAATTACTACTCAACCTATAAGACTTAGCTCAATTGTCATATACTCATGAAGTATTAATCAACTCACTCAAGATAACTTAGGCACTCTTTATATTCTCATTGTATGTTGGACATCATTATAATATAAGACATATTGTATTGAATTGTGTTTGCACATCTGTCTTTCTACCCATCTGAGATTTCTAGGGCACATGCTGTTATTTACTGGTCTTTTTATTTCTACCACTTGCTTTACAATTACTATGAGTTTAATAAATATTGTTCAATTAGTGAATGAATTCCAATCCATGTTCAGCAATGCCCTAAGAGTTGTCTTTCTAAAGCACAAATATTATCACATTGACAAATTGATGAGAAAAATAACCACACTGTTTAGCATGGCATATGACACTCTTGCAAATAGCCCCAAATAATCTTTAAATATCATCTTTTACCTGTCTCTTAATTGGCTATCACTTAGTCAGTCAGTTTCCTACAGTTTCCAGAATATGCCACAACCTTTAATGCCTCTGTGTTCATGCACATTTTGTTCTTTTCTGCCTGGTAAATTTGTATCCATACTTCAAATATCACCTTCTATGTGAAGTCTTCCTTGATTTCCCCATATTTTTATTTCATTCTTTATGCTTTCATTACATGCAATCTCTGTGTGTGTGTGTGTGTGTGTGTGTATAAAATAAAACTTACTACGTCATAACATAATTAACTCTCTATCTATGTACTTCCCAACCCTGGCCACTGATTGTGAACTTCTCAAGGTCAGGGAAAATGTCTAGTCATTTCTGAGTGCCCAGTGTTTCGCACACTGTAGGTGCTTTACAAATGCTCATTGAATAAATAAATTCTAATACTGACACAGACTTTAATACATGCTAACATGTTTTCACTTTAAATTTTAAAAAGCATTCTTTCTACTCATATCTTCTAGATTTTTCAATTTACTTTACTCATTGAATCAATTCTAAACATAAATAATGACTTGCAGAAATCATTTGATGAGCTTGCTCTTATAGAGCTGTTCCACTACTTGGCACTTGTCCCCTAACTTGCACTTGAGTTTCTCCAAATGTGGTTATATAGTAATCTTAACTAATGAATTGGATCGACCACACAGTGATCCAATCAAACGCATGGTGATTGGCTGTCTTGACAAGTGGGAAAAAATATTGATTGTATTCTGGTCAATTGGCCTAGTTGTATAGAAATAGGCTAATAATGCTATCAGAATTACTTTATCAGCACCATTAGGTCAAAGTAAGCAAGCTGCTAAGCAGAAAGCCTGTGACAACATTAATTTTTAATCCTTATCTCTCCCCCCACAATTCCCCATATCTCTTCTATAATAGTGCCTTGCTCCCAAAAGGAATTTAAAAATGTTTAATAACTTAAAAGGTCTCACAAAATAGTATTAATGTTTCATACAATATCTAAAGTTAAGCAAATTCATACACTGTAGTTAATTATATTTAGACCATCAAATTGAATTTTTCCTCTCGTTTTAATTTGCTGGCATATGTACTGAGCTGCTAATTATATAGGGAAATCTTGTCACAATGGTTTGGCCTATAGTAGATTAAGACTGAAACATTTATGAGGTCTGCCTGGAAGAAGTCCAGCCATGTTAATATAATGAGAATCTTTAGCGCCCAACATCCATGTAACCTGACAGCCAAGGACAGTGAACTGGAATGCACATGTGTGAATAATGATGACTTCATTGTACTAGTCAGTGGGGGGTGATAGAGGCTGACATTGAATGAGGATGTGTACTGTGTGGTCATAGCATTCAAAATGACTGAGCGAGTAGTGCAATGAACCTGCATCAAATTTTGTGGTAAATTTGAACCTTCCTCCACGGAAACTATTTGGATGATTCAGAAGGCTTTCAGGGATGATGAAATGAGTGCGGCACAAATAATAGTGAGGCACAGATGCTTCAAAGATGGTCATGAATCTGTTGAAAATGATCCGCATTCTGGAAGGCCTGCAACAAGCAGAACACCTGAGAATGTTGAACGTGTATGGGCTGCAATCCACAAATACCGGCGACTGATGGTGCAAAAACTAGAAGCAGATCTGGGGATTCTAAGAACTACTATGTCTGAGATTTTGATACAGGATCTTGGCATGAAACATGTTGTGGTAAAATTTGTTCCATGCCTTCTGCTACCAGAGTAGAAGGAACATTATACTGCAGTTGCTAATGACTTAATTCAAACTGCTACCAATGAACCAGATTTCCTCAAGAAGGTCCTCACTGGAGAAGAACCATGGGTCTATGGCTATGATCTGGAAAGGAAGGCTCAGTCATCTCAATGAAAGTCTTCTGGTTCTCCTCACCTGAAGAAGGTGTGGCAAAGTCACAGCAAGATCAAAACCAGGTTAACTGCTTTTTTTTTATTGGGAAGGTGTTGTACATCATGAGTATGCCCCTCCAGGCGAAACAATTAATAAGGAATATTACCTCAATGTTCTTCATCAGGTGAGAGATGCAATATGATGAAAATGGCCACAGTTATGAACAACTGGTGATTGGCAGCTTCATCATGACAACATTCCCACTCATGCATCACATCTCCAGGGGTTTTTTGGTGAGACATCAAATCACCCAGGTGATCAGCCCCCCAATAGCCCAGATTTGACACCCTAAGACTTCTGGCTTTTCCCGAAACTAAAATCACCTTTGAAAGGCAAGAGATTTCGCACCATTGATGAGATTTAAGAAAATATGGCAGGGTAGTTGATGGCAATTCCAACAAAAAATTTTGCAGAGTGTTTTGAACAGTCAAAGAGACAATGGGAGAACTGTGTGAGGTTCCAAGGTCCCTACTTTGAAGGGGACTGAGGCCTTTGTCCTGTGTACAATGTTTCTTGTATCTTATATCTTCTTCAACAAATGTCTCTATTTTTCATATTGCATAGCTGTATACTTTCTGTACAGGCTTATTTCTTTACTAGTCTAATATTAACAGTTGAAGTGTAATGTTAATATAATAATACTTTAAGCTTTGCAAAATATGTGGGATAAATATAACCAGTAATTTAAATATTGTTCATACTGCACTGTCTTGAGATACGATCCTGCCTGGAGCAGACATTTGGTTCTCTCATGTCCATATCCCTCTTGAGTTAATTAAGAATGTCATTTTATCATATCCATGTTGGAAATGTGACATTTAATACAACTAATATATGTAACAATAACAGATGAATTTCTGACCTAATTTTTCTGCCACATATTTCACATTATTTGTACTTCACACTAATCACATAGAATGAGTTTTATGATGAAATAATTAAACATTGTAAGAAATTAGAAAGAAGCCACACTAAATATTTTTCCTTCAAAAACCACAATTTACCCCTTTCCTATAAAGGGGTACTATGCTTTAATTGCACTAGAAATACACCCACCTTAATTAACCCCATCAAGCAAAAATCCCAATTTATGAAAACCATGAGTCTGAGACAGGGTAATTATTCACATTATAATGTGACCAGATGTTCTAAAAGATACCTTCATATACTGATTTCACACATCAGGTAAAACTATGAAATGATTTGCATAAAAAGCTTTGGAAACAAACATGCTTCACTCAGGTAATAAGAGACACCTGTGTCTCAACAGCACACTTTAAAATCTATGTTCTTCAACAAGCTAGCAAGTACTCAGATGTACCATGATAAGGCAGCAGTGCTATGCATTAAAGTTACATGACCTACAAACATATTATTGGAGAATGATTTTCTGGAGCAAAACAAAAATTGAACTGGCATGGGGAGGAAAAGGCAAGAACACTGAAGAACAAGCAGCAGTCTTTTCTCATCCATATCAGGACTGTGTAATAAATTACCCTCTTCTCTCTCATACTGTCAGGAGAGAACGATGTTTAGATTAAACCTCGCTAAGGCCTAAAAGGATAATTTGTCAGTATTTTCCAGTTTACTACCAATGCAGTATTGATTTGCTAGGGCCCTCTTTCTATTTTATTTACACTAATTCAATCTGAAACAACCGAAACCTAACCTGTTGGAAAGCAAGATATTTCTTTAAGTCTCACAAGCCCATGGTTTAAGGTACAAGAAAATATATCCATTCCTGACCTGTGTGGTTCAGTTGGTTGGGTATCACCCTGCAGAGCCAAGGGTGGCTGGTACAACTCCCAGTCAGGGCACATGCCTGGATTGCAGGTTCGGTCCCAGTCAGGGCGTATGTGAGAGGCAACCAAGCGATGCTTCTCTTGCACATTGATGTTTCTCTCCGTCTCTTCCTCCCTCCCTTCCCATCTCTTAAAATAATTAAATAGAATGTTAAAAAATATATCCAAATTATTCCTTCTAGCTCTTGTGGGTAAAGACCAACGTCTTCATCGGAGGCAAACTATTATCGGAGAAAATAACTTTTCTGCTGAGATTTACCTTGGGCTAATTTCTCTATAAAAATTATGGTTCTTAGGAGAATGTGAGTGAAAATAGTTCCAAATGACTGCCCAATTTAGCAGACTTGTGACTGTAGTTCTAGGCAGCTGCTTAGAAATGAGAAGTAAAACAGAAACATCTTGATAAACCTACTTGTGGCTGAAGCTAAAATGATAGTATTAGCTTGATGTACAAATGACAGAGCTGAGAGACACAATTACACTTGAGGGAAAAGATAAAATTACTTTTAAATCCTTACTGCCCCTTTATGCAAGTTATAAAAATTAACAAAAGATATCCTATAGATCCACAATTAAAATGAAAGCAGCCAAAGTTAAAATCATTTATGCACATATATTGAGGGCAAGTAAAAAATATATACACCGAGTATTTAATCCATGGAAATACTATTGTCTGTCTCCTTCCCTTTCCTTTCTTTCTATATTGTAGTTGGGGGGTTTCTTTGTCCTGTTTTGTCTTGTTTTTTTCTTCCTCAGGTACCTCAATATCAGCTGTGGCATTGTTTTGACACCAGTAAGACTGGGAGGACTCTTGAAAATGTCAAGGTTGATGGGTTTATGACTCCTTCAAGACTGAAATATTAAACTTTCATTTCCCATTCATTTTTTCAACTTTAACAGACATTTCCTCAAACTCTGACATGAATCAGGATTAGTAAAATCTCACTTTAACATCTTCTTACACTTCCTCATCTTAGGTTTACATTAGACTTCACTGTTCTATACAATCACATTTCTTAACAATTTTGACTGAACTGATCAATTCTAATTGGAATAATTTAAAAAATCAATTGATGAGTTTTGATAAAATATGTTCATTTCTTCATAAACAAAAAGTTCAATAGTTCCCACTGGAATGACTGGGCAATTCAGTAAGGCAACCTATCAATGCAGGCAATGTTTTAAATGAGTCAACCTAGTTGACAATTCTGATTGGCTTGTTTATTTTCATAAATTACTCAAAAGATACATGTATATGTTTATTTATTTATTTATGGACCCTCAATCAATTGGTATTTCCTATTTTTTAGTCTAGAAATGAACTATGCTGACCATAAAGTTCTCTTACAATACTAATTTGACTTGTAGTCTAATTGTGATTGAATATGGTTATGTCTACACATATTGATTTGGCATTATCAATCACAGCTGTTTTTCCATGCATAATTAGCTTGAATTTTTACCTATAAAAGCCAGTATAGTTATTACAAACTGAAACTAAACAAATCCAAGGAACCAGAAAATAGGGCTGACTTATTCAACTATTAACATAGGGGTTTCAAATCTACTGACTCTATTGAGCTGATTGACTGAGTCATTCAGAAACCAAACTGGATTACACATATAGACAAAGCCTTTAAAAAATCAATGGTGCAAGAAATAATAGTTCAAATCAATAAAAAACAGTTATTCAGTTCTGTGTAAAGGCACAGCCAAAAATATATATACCAAGAATTACCTATCTATATTTATTTACTTATTCAAAAATACTTGTTGAATAACTACTAAATGTTCAAAAGTGTTCTGGGAGCTTTAATTACCTCAGTGAACAAAACAGACAAGGCTCTCAAGAAGGAAAAGACCATAAATAGTGACCCTAGTATTTAAGTGGATTATAAGATGATACATAGCATATGATAAAAGCAAAGATACAACTGTGTAAAGGGTATCAGAAGTATGGGCTTGGGCTGAAACTTACAGTATGGGTCACAGTGAGCCTCATTGAGAAGGAGACACCTGAACAAAATTTGAGGAGGTGTGAGATTTAAACATCCAACATCTGGAGGAAGAGAGTTCCAAGCAGAGGAATCAGATAGAGTCAACTGCCTAAGGCAGAAATGTGCTGAAGTTTTTTTGGTGATTGACAAAGATGTCAATGTGGTTAGAACAGAGCTAACCAGTGAAAATGTAGGAGAGGGAGGTATTAGGAAGCTAGATCACGGAGGGCATTTTAGATATTTTACTCAGAGTGAAATGAGAAGCCATTGCAATAATTTTAGCACAGTAGACTTACACTGTAAAAGGATCATTCTGGCAAGCAGAGAGACCTGTTAACAGAATTAACCCAGGTGACAGGTGATGGTGGCTTGGACAAGGGTGGCAGTAGTAGAACTGGTAGTAAAGGAACAGTGTGTGCTGATAGAGTGTATGTAAGATATGAGAGCAATTTCAGGATGAGACTGCTTTCAATATGAGACTGCTTTCAGGATGACTCCAAGGCTTTTGGCTTCATCAAGTGGTAGGGTGGAGTTTCCATCATCTGAAATGGGCAAGTCTGCAAGTGGAGAAATCTTGGGGTAGACTAAGAGTTCAGTTTTGTACAAGTGAAATTTAAGTTACTCATTAGATATCCAGGTGAAATTATTGAGTAAGAATTGAAAATGGTCGTTGGAAAAGAAGCCTTAGCTGAAATATAAATTTGGGACCCATAAGTATATTAGATAGTGTTTTAAGCCTCAAGACCACATGAGATCTCTAAGTGAATAAGTGTAAATGGAAAAGACTCTAGGACAAAGGCACTGAGACACTCCAACATTACAAGGTCAGAGTGAAAGGGAAGAAGCAGCAATAAAGATAGAGAAGTAACCACTGAGATAAGAGAAAAAACTAAGAACATGGTAACCCTAAAGCCATGGAAAGAAACTGTAGAGAACTCACAAATTGGACAGGTAATGGGGTACACTCTTAGTTTTATCCTTCTTTTGTTGGGTCCTTGTTTAAGACTGGTGACCCAGATTTATAAAACATGTAGTAGAAGGGAAAATTTTGGATGATTTCACAAGGCTGCCAATGTTCTCACAGCAAAAGTTATTAAATTGTTGTACAGAAGACTTTTGCAGGCTACACACTCTCTTTAGCTGCAGAATCATTTCAACAAATATAAACATGCCAAGGAATAATGAAAATAAAGAATACATTATCACAAGAAAGTCTTACACTTACAAACATCAAAGTAAAAATAAATGAAAATTACTTATACACAAATATATAGATGATAGTGACTTTAAAATTGAAAAAAGGCCCAAAAATATGGACTTTGGTGAATAAGGAAATGCTGTTTAAAATCAACCACTTAGCATAATACTCATTGGTTCATGGAAACAAAATTATGTGTATACTGCTGAAATTGTTAAAGGACAAATACATGTTTTGATTTCAAAGGAAAATAGCATGGTATACATTACATGGAAGGTTTAACATTCACAGCTGTCTTTTCAGTTTAAACTGCTAATTTTGGCAACTTTGAAACATAAAATGGCTGGTCCATTGGAAGTATTGTTACACTTTCACGCCTTGCTCCCTTTGTAAGACAGAAACTTGATCTGCAAACACAGCTTTTTCAAATAAACAAACAAGTATGTCTCTTCCACATACAGGACTCTAAAACCATTATTACAATCAGAAAGAGGAAGTGACTTAATAGTAATGTAAAAAGTAAAATATTACCCTCAGTCTAATAGATTTCTTTTTCATTTTATTATTAGAAGGAGCTCATACCAAAAAAGCTATGTTAAAGAAATAAATTAAGAGCTAAACCTGGGGATTTCTATAAAGGGAATATTTTATAATCTTGTGCTTTTTTTCCCAAAAAAGTTATTTTTGCATTTCTTTTAAAATGTTGGAAGGAGCTCTGTAAACAGTAATTATTGGTAATTTTAAAAAGTGGTCTAGAAGACAAATGTGTTGCATTCATTCCATTATGATATTTTCCTGTTATTTACATTTTAATTACATTTAATTAAAAATTTTAATAACACACAGTACAAAGTTCTAAAGGTACAAAAGAGCACACAGGAAAACATCTCTCTCCAAACCCTGTCCCAGAGTCACCCAGTTCCCTTCCACAAATTCAGTCAGAATTACCCATTTATTATGAATACTTCCAGAGAAATACTATGCATACATAAACATATATATAAACATATATAAACATATATAAACATATATATATATATATATATATATATATATATATATATATATATATATCACAGATACTGGACATCATGGTTTTGAAACTTCTGGCTATGACCTATTAGTGAGTTATGAAATACATTTACTGAATCACAATGAACATTACAAAGACATGTCAAAAGATAGAATAGACAGTGTCAGAATGTGCGGTTCATAGAGTAGGTTTTGTCTTGCAAATTTTTTGTTTCTAGTTTTTATTTTTATTTATGCATTCATTATGAACTGGGTTGCAATATAAAATGTATTTCTTATACTGGGTCACAGACAAAAAAAACACTTTAGACACAATGGCTTTTGTTTAATGATGTATATTGAAAACTCTTATATTATGATACATACAGAGTTGCCTCATTTTGATTTAGTTGATTAAAAAACATTTCAAACATCCATAAAAGGATAAAAAGAGGAATATGATAAACACCCACATACTCCCATAACCTAGTTTAAGGAACAAATATTATAAAAAATATTGTGTGAATAGAGAGAAAATCCTGCCGTGCCATTCCATCTAAATCAGGGGTATCAAACTCATTTTCACCAGGGGCCACATCAACCTTGCACCTGCCTTCAAAGGGCCGAATGTAATTTTAGGACTGTATAAATGTAACTACTCCTTTTTTAAAATAAAGATTTTATTTATTTATTTTTAGAGAGATGGGAAGGGAAGGAGGAAGAGAGGCAGAGAAACATCAATGTGCAGTTGCTCTCACATGCCCCCAACTAGGGACCAGCCCTGCAACCTAGGCATGTGGCCAGACTGGGAATCAAACCTTCGACCCTTTGGTTTGCTGGCCTGCACTCAATCCACTGAGCTACACCAGCCAGGGCAAATGTAATTACTCCTTAACCAGGGGCAAGAAGCTCAGCCCTGCCACCAGGTAGAAAAACAAGGTGCCAGGCTGAATAAAAACACGGTGGAGGGCTGGATTCAGCCTGTGGGCCTTGGTTAGACATCTGTGCTCTAAATCATTCCACTTCTTATCCTACCATGTATGTCTCATTCTTTGTAAGGCTGCAGAGGATTCCATTGCATGACAGTATAATAAGTTATGTAATAGCCTCCTAGTGATGAACATATTCATTGAGTTTTTGATATTTCAAACAATTCTATTGTGAACATCCTCATACATATCACTGCATACTCATTCACTATCTGTAGGACAAATTCCAAGAAAGTGAAATTCCCGAGTCAAAGAAGGCATCCTATTATTTGCTAGCTATTGCCAAATTTCCTTTCATAGAGACTATCTATTTATATTCTAATAATCAGGACTTCATACATATTTGTGGACATAGTATATTACCAAGTTTTTTGTCAATATGATCAGTGATAAATTATAACTTAGAGTTCTATTATGCATTTCTCTTAGGAATGGGATGAACATTTTTCAGATGTTCATTAATGACTTTCCTTTTCTATGAGCTGTATACATTTTTCCCATTTTATTTTTGAGACATTTTTCTTCTTGACTATAAATACTCTTTAAATAAGAGGAAATTAACCCTTTGTTCCTGAATTCTACTAATATTGTAGAGCAATGTTTTTGTTTATGTTTCTATATTCTTTGTGCTATATCTAGAAAAGTTTTTCCTATTTCAGGAAAAGGTTAGAAAAGAATTTTCTTATATTTTCTTCTAGGACTTGTTTGCATATTTAAATTTTCATTCATCTAGAATCTACTTTGGTGTGAGAAGTGAGGTAGAGAACCAAATTCATTGTTTTCTAGATAACTACCTCATTGTCTTGATAGCTTTTATAAGCAATCATGTTTTTCTTATTAATCTGAAAGTCCATCATTATCATATACTATATTCCTATTTGTATTTGACCCCATTTTCAGGATTCCTCTTCCATTCTTTCACTTTGTTTATTCATATACTAGCACGGCATTGATTTCATTTAAATGAAATTATATATATTTTAATATCTGCCAAACTTGCTCTCACAACATTACATTTTTTCCAAGTATTTTTAAGGTGTTTATTTGCTTATTATGCATTTGAATATTATAGCCAGTGAGTTAATATTTTTATAAGTCCAACTGACATTTTATTGTAGGTATGTTAAAATAACAGATTAATTTAAGTGTAATTTTATTACACTGAGACTTATCATCCAAAAGCAAGATATGGCTTCTGTATTTGTTTCTTTCTGTGTTCCTGAATAACATTATACTCTATGTATGTGTATTTGCATGCATATGTGCATACCTTCCTTTTTTGTTAGGTAATTCCTAGGCATTTTAATTGTCATTGCTATTGTAAACTTAATAATTTATTCAAATATATTTTCTAATTGGTTGGAGTTTGTATGAAGAAATGTTAATTTGGTATACTACCCAATTTTTCCTATGGTTTATCTATATTTATAAATTCATACAGAAAGCAAGGGTAACAGAATTCCTAACATTTAAACATCCTTGCATTGCTAATATGAACTTCATTTAGTTGTAGTGTTTTATTCTTTTGCATATTGCTGGAGCTTATTTAACAGTATATTGTTTAAGAATTTTCCATAAGTATCCACAAGCACAACTGATTTTTAGATTTATTTTGTGATTTTTTATAAGATTTTACTTATTTATTTTGAGACAGCAGGGTAAGCAGAGAGGAAAACATCAATGTGTAGTTGTCTCTCACTCGCCCCCAACTGGGGACCTGGCCCGAAATCCAGGCACATGCCCTTACTGGGAATCAAACCAACAACCCTTTGGTTCCTAGGCCAGCAAGTGCTCAATCCACTGAGCCACAATCCACTATGTCCACGAGTTCTTTTTCTCCTTTAGATGTCAAGACTTTTCTTGCTTCCAAAAAATTGAAAAAACAAAATTTGGAAGCTTTCACTTTTGTTATATGCTGAAAACATTTAAGTGCCATGATAATGATATGTTCCTTAAAGGGTTTGCAGATTTTCCCTATAAAACTGTCTAATTCTGCTACTTTTTTTGGTTGGAGTAGTTCTCTGGCAATTCTATTTCTATTATATAAATTAGAAAGTTTAGATTTTTCCCTATCTCCTAAGACTAGTTTTGATCATTGACATTTTTCCTAACCAATCATCCATCTCACCTAGGTTTTCAAAGGTATCTAAAAAGAGGTACACATAGTGCTCTCTTATGAGTCCTTAAATTTCTTCTTTATCTGTGGTTATTTTGACGTGCTTATTTCTAGTCTTCTCCTCTTATTTTAATTGTATTATCTGCTTTATTATCCTCCCAAGTGGATCTTGGTGGATTACTAGTTCTAGGCATTTTATAATAAAAATTTATAGAAAATCATTTTTTCAACAAATGGGAAAATGTCATCAGAACAAAAAGGTGATAAAAGTTAAATTCAAGATTCAATAAATGAGACTTCTGGCCAAGATGGAGGCATAGGTAGACATAATGTGTCTCCTTGCACAACCAAAATAAGGACAACAAAAATTTAGAAACAAAAACCAGTACTGACAAAAAATTGAACTATATGGAAGTCCAACAACCAAGGAGTTAAAGTAGACACATTCATCCAGATTGGTAGGAGGGGTAGAGTCGGACGGCTGGGCAGAGAGGGGTCAAGGCAAAAAAGTGGTGGCTGGTGGACCCTGGGCGCAAGGTGGCAGTGGGCAGACTCAGAGAGGTGGCGGATTGTGGAGAGGCATGGGCTGGTGGAACCAGCAGTCCCACATTGGTGCACAGATAGACCAGGCAAAACTGGGGAGCAAGACAGACCATACAACCCAGCGTTCCAGTGTAGGGAAATAAAGCCTCAAAACACTAATTGAAAGCACCTGTGGGGGTTGAGCTGCTGGAAGAGACTCCCAGCTTCACAGGAGAGTTCGCTGGAGAGACCCACAGGGTCCTAGAATGTACACAAGCCCCCCCACCCGGAAATCAGCACCAGAAGGGCCCAGTTTGCTTGGGGGAAGTGGGGAAAATGACTGAAAT
>PVKM010000557.1:0-102499 GCA_004027735.1 Carollia perspicillata
CCTCTATCTAAAAATAAAAATAAAATAAAAAATAAAAAACACGCTAGTTATTATTTTTAAGTAGCAGAACTCAGATTTGAAATTATTCTGTCCACCCTCAGAATCTCTGCTACTAACTACTATATTATACTGTCCCTTCATCCCTACTGCTTTGGTGAAGAGTATGTATGCTGGGCAGTATTTTTGCTTAAATAAACAAGCATGATGGTCCTAAGTCAGCCATTGTGTGTATTAAACTAACTTCCTTCCTATGAATCTTAAATGGTACTAGACATGTACCAGCCAACCTTGGAAGAACTTAGAGAAGAGCCACTCAAATCACTTTCTGCATTGTGCAGTTCAGATAAGAAATCCTGGTCGAGAAATGTTGCTAAGACGATCTTCTAGGGGCCAGGGAGTGACAAAGAAAAGCACTAATGAGTTGGAAAACCATTCCAATGTTGCCCATTAACATCTTTCCTAAAAGAAATATAATGCTTGCTGCCATAGTAACAGCTGTCAGAAAACAATCGTCAGCATCAAGGAGAAAATAAGAGCTAGTCAAGTTCTTGGCCTTGGCCCTGCCTTCTCCTGTTTGGTGCATTTAATAATGTATTGCAGAAAAAACTGTCACTAGGATATAGTATTTTAAATACTTTTGGTAGAGCCTAGTCCCCTAATTCCTAGAACCTGTGACTATTGAAACAGCTCATTTTTGAACAGCCAGAACTGGTCAGAATTCTTCCTCATACAGATACAAAACCCGCCTCCTTGTAATTTTTGTCCACTCTCCCATGTTAAGCAATTAGAATGCTTAAAGTAGGAAAGATAAGATTTGGGAAACAAACCTTATTTTTTGGGTAATTCTGTAGAAAAAGTGGCTGGCTTCAATTATCATTGATTTCAATAATTCAACTTAGAAAATCCATCATGAAACTAGGAACATCATTGTAAGAGTATCTCGATCTCTGTATTTATATAGTGCTGTCAAGAACTGAAGCCGAGTAGTTTGGGAATGTGGGAAGACTTGTCTGTCCCCTCAAATCTAATACTGACTAATCCATGGGAAATGCAGCACACAGCATATGAGCACTCCAGTGCTTGGCTTACTTCTTGTGGTAGGTTTTCATAACCATCATCTTTATTCTCAAAAATGTTTCAAGGCCGTTTGTTTGTTTGTTTTCTATATCTGTAAGAAAGCATATTTAGAAACCCACAATCGATTTAACAATTGATAAAACTCTATCACCATTTCCCAATGTTTTCCTTTTTTTAACACATTTATGATCAGAAAGTTTAGGCCTATCTTAAAAAAAGTCTCAATCCTCTCCTTGGCTGGACAGAACTAAGATTTCTTTTTGCGTTTCTTTTTACTCTTCTAAGTTACCGTCTAGCTTGCATTCATTCTAGCTTTCACAGCAGGGATGCCGGGAGGCCCATGAACGGATGTTTTTCCCCTGGTGCAGCTCTGCCCTCAGCTTCCGTCCTGAGCTGGGTGCCTGTGGTACAACCAGCCTCCCTGTTCTTTTTCTGCACAGCACAGGTTTCCAATGCATCTCTCGTGGGGTGGGGATCATTTCTTCACCTTGCAGTGAAGTGGCAAGTAGGGATATTTTTGTTGTCTTGCTTAAGAAAGCCTGGATCTGAAGTTTTACAGCCAAAACCTCAACAATCACTATCCAGAGCCGGCGACGGGGAACGCTGTCGTCCTACCTCTCATCATTCACAAAATAAATCCCGGATTCACAAACACCAAGAACTGAAAACCACACATCACATCTATTAGAAAACAAATACAGCGTATGCCTGTGGCTACGAAAGTGTTTCTTAAGTGGGATTCACAATGTATATATAAACTGGTAACTGATTAAAAATTTTAAACCTATACAATTGAATACCTTGCACAAAGTTTAAAGACTACAGACTGAAAGATACGTGAAATTTATGCAACAGGCAAAAGATCAATATCCAGATTATGTACAGATCTCTGAAGAAAAAAGCAGCATGAATCAATATTCTTAATAACGTAGGAAAGGTACAACAGTGAGATACCACCCCACAGCCATGTTTTGTGTAAAAACAAAATTTAAGAAACCTAAACTATCGAGTGTCCAAGAGGATGTAGAAAAATGAGGACACTCACACACTGCTGAAGGAGTCTAAACTGATACAACTTTGAAAAGAAATTTGACGAAATCTAGTTAAGTTGAAAATATGTACATTTTTCAACCCAGGGGCTTTAAGACACTGTGTGCACAGGAGGCGGTAAAAGAAAACACTCCCCTAGCCATGACCGTCCTTAAAATGGGAAACCAGAGCTACATGTATCCACAAAGGTCTCAGAACGTAGGGAGTAAAAAAAAACAAGTCAGATACTACCCTGTGATATGACTTGTGTCAATTAAATATATGACACTATTAATTATAGCTATGTATATAACAAAAGTAAAATGAGGACTAGAAGAATATACTCATGATGTGTGGGGGGAGGGACGGAATGGGAGAAAAAAGGGTAACAGTAAAAACAGAAATATTTATTTCGCTAAAATAGGTCTGATGTAAATATCACAAAAGGTTAATGGTTTTTAATCCTTGGTGATGTAAACAGTGACATGTCATCTTTCTGTTCTCAATTTTTACTTTAAGAGAAAAATATGTTGCCATCTAGAGAGTTCCAGTATTTTAGTGTACAGGAGAATCAGAATGGTGCATACAGTTGAAATTACCTTAGGATCACCTCTGCTAACTGACTTGGTACAGATGGGAAAACTGAGACCCAGAGAAGTAAAGTAACTTACGCAAAGTCACGCAGCTGGTCAGTGGCTAGGTCATGGCTACGGTGTGTTCTTTTGCATATTCTGTGCAGCATTCCAGGTAGATTTAAAGTAAGGCTTAAAAAATATGATCTTATGAAAAAAATCGAGAAGTAGGGATTTTAAACCTCTCATACAATATTGTCACCTGTAAACGCCTTCAGCGGGCAGAAACTGCATCTGAGCAAGTACTTCAAAGGTCTCCGCTAATGAATGCAATACAAATGCTGGTCTTTTGAGTAAAGAGGAAGTATAACCGACTTTTAAAAGAAGACTGAACAATCCTTAAAACATTTTGATTAAAAAGTAGAAGAATCCGCAAGGGACATAAAGGAAAGAATAAACAAATGGCACCTCATCAAAATAAAAAGCTCCTGCACGGCTAAAGAAAACAGCATTAAAATAATAAGAGACCCAACTATATGGGAAAACATATTTGCCAATGATACCTCAGACAAGGGTTTAATCTCCAAAATATATAAAGAACTTACACGAATCCACTTTAAGAAGACAAGCAACCCAATTAAAAAATGGGCAAAGGACTTGAACAGATGCTTCTCCAAGGAGGACATACAGAGGATCCAGAGACACATGAAAAGATGCTCAATATCGCTAGCTATCAGAGAGATGTAAATTAAAACCACAAGGAGATACCACTTTACACCCGTCAGAATGGCCATCATAAACAAAGCAACAAACAACAAGTGTTGGGAGAGGTTGTGGAGAAAAGGGAACCCTAGTGCATTGTTGGTGGGATTGCACACTGGTACAACCACTATGGAAAACAGTATGGAATTTTCCTAAGAAAACTAAAAATGGATTTGCCTTTTGACCCAGCAATTCCACTGCTAGGATTATACCCTAAGAACCCTGAAACACCATTCCAAAAGAACCTGTGCATCCCATGTTCACAGCAGCACAATTTACAATAGCCAAGTGCTAGAAGCAACCTAGGTGCTTGTCAGTAAGTGAACGGATAAAAAAAACTATGGTACATTTACACAATGGAATTCTATGTGGCAGAAAGAAAGAAGTAGCTCCTACCCTATGCAACAGCATGGATGGAACTGGAAAGCATTATGCTAAGTGAAATAAGCCAGGCGGTAAAAGACAAATACCATATGATCTCACCTTTAACAGGAACCTAAACAACAAAACAAACAAGCAAAATATAACCAAAGACGCTGAAGTAGAGAACAGGCTGACAGTGTCCAGAGGGAAGAGGGGAGAGAATTTCAGGGGAAAAGGGGAAGGGTTTACAGGAACAAGTATGAAAGACACATGGACAAAAACTAGGGGAGTGGAAATGGGAGGGAGGGGGTAAGTTTGGGAGGGTGGGCTGGGATGGGAGTAAAAGACAGAAATCTGTACTTGAACAACAATTAAAAAAAAAAAGTAGAAGTATCCCTGGCCAGGTGGCTCAATTGGTTGGAGTGTCGTCCCATATACCAAAAGGTTGCAGGTTCAATCCCCAGTCAGGGCACACACCTAGGTTACAGGTTTGATCCCCAGTAGGGACACATACAGAAGGCAACCACTCAATGTTTCTCTCTCTAAAATCAATAAACATATTCTCGGGTAAGGATTTAAAAAAAGTAGAAATAAAACTGAGACTGTTTCTATGGGATAAGCTATTCTAACCATTACTTTTTTTTTATTTTTAAAAAATATTTTATTTATTTATTTTTAGAGAGAGGGGAAAGGAAGGAGAAAGAGAGGGAGAGAAACATCAATGTGTGGTTGCCTCTCCTGTGTCCCCCACCAGGGATCTGGCCTGCAACCCAGGCATGTGCCCTGACTGGGAACCGAACCAGTGACCCTTTGCTTCACAGGCCCATGCTCAATCCACTGAGCTACACCAGCCAGGGCTTAACCATTACATTTTTACTGAAATGAGAACAATAACTTAAAAGAGATGGGGCAGTTTAAATGACCAGAAATCTCTGAATTCTACATGTAATATAAGATTACTTAAGAGATACTACTTGCCTATCTGGGTGCTTTTAGAGAACCCACTGTTTCTAAGAGTTATTAGCAAATACTTTAATATTTAAAGTATTAGTATATATTCCTTTATTGTTAGAATAAACATTATTGTCCTAAAAGCTCCAGTATGACAAGTATCAAAATCTGCAAATAGTAGAGAATGTGTTCTTATACCCTAAATATTTTTAAATGTCCTGACGTTCTTGTAGGTGAAAAGCCTACTTATAATGATCTGAGTTTAGGGAACAACTATTTCTAATCACAATGGAATGGCCCAGAGCAGATGAACACCCCTATTGAGAATATTTAGAAAAGCCAAATAAAATACATATAATCCATCAATAAACAAAGAAACAAAGTGGAGAGCTGTCAAGGCAGCTAAGACGAGGGGCTAGTTAAAGCCAGGCATCGGGAAAGAGAGGTCTAGGGCGCTGGTTTCCCCACTCCTCCCGGGCGGGGGTGCAGTGGGGAGTGAATACGTAAGAGAAGCGCAGGGGTGCAGGATGCCAAGTCGGCTGGGACGTGAAACAGAGTCCCTGAAAGCTCTGGTAAGAGGACACTGGACTTCGTGGTTTTCCCTTGGATGCTGACAGAACGAAAGCAGGAGGGTCTGAAGGGGCGAGATGACTGACAGCGGGGTTCAGGGCGTGCTGGGAGAAGGGTGCCTTCGGGAATACTCTAGACGGCCGGTTTAGATCTCCGGAAAGTCACACTTTAGAAGAGGTTCTGAACAAGAGGACAGACCCATCCTTACGAAGATGGCAATCCTGCCTCTGCCAGCTCTGTCCCTGCCTGCAAACACAGAGTTTCCCAGATAGTCATCTTCAAAGTGGCAATTCAGACTTACGGTGAATTCTCCACAATTCCATAGTAACCGGAAGGAACTGGAGTGACATCTTTAAAGTGCTGAAAGAAAATCCTGGCATTCTATATATAGGCAGTAAACATACCCTTTGAAAAAAGAGAAAGCAAAATAAAGACATTTCCAAACAAATATAAGCTGAGTGAATTCATTAGCAGGACCACATCAAAAGACATGATTATATGTTCTTTAGGAAGGAGAAAAAAAAAGACTCCACATAGAATGAAAAGCAGTAGAAATAACTGTTGGTAAATGCAGATGAATATTCAACTGCATCAAACAAAAATGCCTTATAAGGTATATGCATATCAACAATAAACAACATGTGGAAAGTAGTTAAGTGTTCTCATTCAAATTAGACTCTATCAAGTGAAGTATGTCACTGAAAAAAAAAAAACCCAGAAGAATAAATAACCTGCTACAGAAAGGGGAAATGGTATAATAAGAATATCTGACTAATCCAAGAGGCAAGAAACAAGAGAAAAAGGTACATAAAACTTGTGGACCGAGTAGAAAAAACAAGTATTAAGATGGCAGATGTTACTCCAAATAGAACAGTAATTACAGTAAACAGAAGGGGGTCAGCCCTGGCCAGGTGGCTCAGTTGGTGGAGTGCTGTCCCGTCCTCCAAAAGGCTGTGGGTGTGATCCCCCGACTGGGGCACACACCTAGGTCGCGGGTCTAATTCCCAGTTGGGGCCTGTATGAGAGGCAACTGATCAGTGTTTCTCTCTCTCTCCCTCTCTTTCCCTTCCTTTCTTGCTAAAAAATAATCAATGAATATATCACTGGGTAAGGACTAAAAAAATGTAACTGGATTACATATTCCAACTAGAAGACAAAGATTACCTACCAGATTATATTTAAAAAACAACTATAGGCTGCTACAAGAGATAACCTGAAAAACATAAACACAAAGTGTTACAAGAACGAACATTTATTATGCAAACACTAACCACAAGTAACTGATATAATAAACTTTAAGGCAAGCAGCTTTGCTAGAGATAAAAAAGGGCATTCTATAATGGTCAAAGGGTCAATTGACCATGAAGATACAATGATTCTAAATTTACGTCCACCTAAGAAACTAACTTCAAAATATGTAAGAAAAACATTAACAGAAGAGATGTATAAATTGACAGCCGTAACAGAAAACTGTATCACCTCTCAGGAACTGAGAAGAGCCAGGTGAGAAGTCAATAAGGACACAGATCTGAAAGACATGTCCAGGCAAGCTGACTTAATCAATATCATAGAGTAGCCAATGACGACAGAATGTAGATTGTCTTCAAATGGACCTGAGATGTTTACCAGGATTGACCACATGCTAGTTTATAATAATTGTCTCAACTTCAAACAGAAAAGAGTATTTTCTAATAATCACGTGGAATTATGCTAGAAATCAGGTTTTTAAAAAAAATAAGTAGAAACAGAAAGCCTCAAATATTTGGAAATTAAACCACACACATCTAAATAACTCAGAGGTTAAAGGAAAAATCACAATGGAAACTAGAAAACAAGAGAGGCTGAAAAGTCAATGATCTAAGCAAATAGAAGTGATCAAAGGAAATAAACATAAGAGCAGAAATGAATAAAATATATTTGAGCCTTGAATCTAACTTCATTTTTATATGTAAGCATTTTTAATGGTTTTAATAATATACTGACTTTTCCAGGAACACATCTACTATGTATACTAAGAAAAAAGTGTACTTTATTTTCTTCATACCGAAAACCACACATCATTAAGAAAACTCACATCACCATCAGCAAAACTATTTATGGCACATGAAGTTATTGCATTGTTAGTGACTCTATATATTGGTGCAAACATCTACCTCACATGTGGAAATAATTACTTTATTATAACTTTCCTTTTATTTCTTTTCCAATATGAGAATCTTATTCTATATTGTATATTGAAAATATATCATTACATGTATAATTATATAGATGTTATATTATCTATGAATTTCATTTCAAAGTAATAAAAAATTACAAGATTATTTTTTATAGAAAGAGAATATTGGGTCTGACGGGGTTGAGAACCACTGGATTTGATAATTTTTAAGAACCTCTCAATCTTAACATTCTAAGATTTTTAAATTACCTATTATTTCTAACAATAGCTTTGATATATTTTGCAAGTGGTATGTCTGGAATAGTCTCTCATTTAAGTCTAATAACCTTAAAAAACAGGTACTATTGTCATTGTTTCTATGAGGGAATAAATCTAGAAGTTAAATAATTTGTTTGAGTTTAAATATCTACAAAGTACAGAGTTGGTCTGCCTCCCAAATTCATGTCGTTTTCACTCAGTTATCTCCAAGAAACAGTAAACATATACTGTCCATAACTGCCCCTGCCGATCACCTGTGATTTCAGTTACCTGTAGTCAAATGAATTTCAAAAATATTAACGAGAAAAGTCCAGAAATAATTAGTTTTAATTTGCTCACTGTTCGAGTAGTATGATGAAATTTCTCACTGTTTCACTCCATTCGGCCTGAGACCTGAATATCCCTTGGTCCAGCGTTTCACCCTATATATTCTCCCTGCCCCCTCGGTCACTTGGTAGCTACACGCCTGACTGTCCAATCAGCAGTCATGGTATCACAGTGTTTGTGCCCGAAGTGCTATTTTACCTAATGACGACCCCGAAGTGCCAGAGTAATGATGCTGTCAATTCAGGTATGCCAAAGAGAAGCCGAGAAGTGTTTCCTTTAAGTGAAAAGGTGAATGTTCTCACCTTAATAAGGAAAGAAAAAAAATCACCTGCTGAGGTTGCTAAGATCTGTGGTAAGAACAAATCCTTTATCTGTGAAATTGTGAAAAGAAATTTATTCTAGTTTTGCTGTCACACCTTGAACTACAGAAGTTACTGCCACACTGTGACTGAATAAGTTAAAATGGAAAAGGCATTAAATTTGTAGGTGGAAGACATGAACCGAAAATGTGTTCAATAGATGGCAATGTGTTGCACCAGAAAGCAGTGAGCCTGTAGGAAGATTTTAGCAGGGATCCCGAGACAAATGACAGCAAGTCATTTACTGCAAGTCAAGGATGGTCCCAGAGATTTAGGCCAGGTCTGAACTGACAGATGTAGGGACTACTGGAGAGGCTGTCTGTCAGTAAAGAAGCTGCTGCCACATTCCCAGCAGTGAAGTTGATCAGGGTTTGGTACTATCTGTTGGGGTTCTCGGAACATATCTTCCAGATTAAGCGGAGACTGTTAAATTACTTTAGCTAGAAAATTATCTGTGTACAAAAGTGAGGTTAGGCCAATGTAAACATTTATTAAGAGAGATTCCTGCCAACCACAGCAAAAAAGAGGAGAGAGAGAGAGAATATATTGAGTAGGTAATTTTTTTAAAGTCAGGACCAATTAAGGTAGTTATAAATGGATCACATTTAAAAATATATTAGAATAAGTTTCAAGCCATGCAAAGTTCACCAAAACATTTTTTTTATTTCCAGTGTTTAATTGGGTATGCACACAGGCATGACATGGGTTTGGATTCATTAAGTCCTCATGCAGAATTATATTCTTCTCAATAAAGAAGCCAGTTCTATCCAGGTCACTATCTACACACCTATGTTACAACATTTATATCAAATCTGGTATCTGAAGAAAAGATACACATATAATATGTTCATTTAAGTTACGTATTGTACAGAAAGATTAAAAATTCAAGTCACACAAAACTCAAAAACTGTATTAAAAGTTTGAATATAAAACTCAGAGATCCACCTGGAATGACTAAAGAATGGAGGTTCTGCATCCACCTGTGTTAAAACTGGTAAATGTAGTGAACTTTGTTACCCATAAAACGCATTCACTTATTCAATGTAAGTTATCTAATTTTAACAATATGGCACCCTAAAAACCAAATGGATTTTTATGATGAGGCACTTCTGTTAGTGACGGAACCAAAAGAACAAATTTGCTGCACACTAATGCCAGCTATTTTCTTCAGTAATCTTGGGTATACACTATGTAGTAAGTTGCAACAAATACCTTACTCATTTGTATACAACTATCCAATATATTTTTAAATATATATATATATATATATATATGTTCTTCTGGCTGTAGTAATGCACTGTAAAGCTATTTCACAGTGCAAAATGATAAAACCAGCCCAAATGAGGGCTGCATAATAACAATTCTGGTACAAGAAAATATTTACAGTTACTGGAACATGTAACAGTAGCCTTTTATTTGCTATAGTGGACATACCCCCAAGTTTAAAGACAGGGATGAAGCTGTGCTTTAGTTCCTGGGGACTCAGACAGTTTATGAGGTTGGGCATTAGCTGCAGAACTAGCATTTTGGCTCATGTTCTGGAAGCTTCCTCCATTTATTTGGTCAGGTGACTGTGGTGGTATGGAAAGAAGGGGCCTGTTAGTTGAAGCCAAGGTACTGGAAGAACCGCCTGCATCAGACTGAAAGGACATGGGTGTGTCCGTGATGGGAATTTCTAACGTGCCGGAACTCTCCTGTTGGGAGTCCCCCGTTTCTCCTCTGCTAAGGTCAGATGTACTGGTGCGTAAGCGCTCCCTTGCAAGCCAGTCCGAGATGGACAGGTCCTGGGCTGAGCATTTGGGCTTTAACCGAGTCACAGCTGAGAGTTCTGACTCTCTCTCCCCACTCTGCTCCTGTGCTTTCCAAAAATTCAAAACACTGACTTCAGAAGCATCTCTGTGCCCTCCAAGTGTATGTCGGCGTCTGATGTTTTTTCTTTTAGCAGTTTCAGCATTCATTTTTTGATTTCCTACTCCAAACATGTCATCTGCTGGGACTCTGGGTCTCAGTTTTAACCGATCTGCTATTTTCGTTTTCCAAGTGGGTTCCTGTTTTTCTGAGTCACTCCTGGTTGGGGCCAGTAAACTCCCTGTTGACTTCCCTTTCTTCATAACATCAAATACTTTGGTTATTGAAGTTGTTTCTTTCTCACTCTTGGCATCTCCCAGATTCCCACTGTCTGACTTGAGCCTGGCGGACTTTTTCCGGGACAGTGTATCACATTCGATCAGCTTATGGGAACTGAAGAGCTGTCTTCGGCTATCCAGGCTGGGTGTTAAACTTCCCTCAGTACAACTTACTTCGCTTCCTTCTGAATTCCTCCGGCTCGTCTTAGGCGCTTCTTGCAGTTTTCCTCGGAAAAGCCTCTCAGAAGTCAAAGTGGTGGGGAAAATGGGGAAATCGTTCTCGCTGTCTGTCTCCACAGGCCGCCCCTCACTGATCAGTTCACTTCTCTCATCGTCAGCCTCGTCTCCCTTACTTTCTGCCACAGACTGCACCTCGGGGCTGAGTCGGCTGGAGTCAAGGCTGGTCAGGTACGTGGTGGACGACGTGGTTGAATAATCTGAGGTGATGGTGCTGACATTGGCCAAGAACTCAGCACGTTTAGTTTCTGGACTGGTGGACTTCTTCGTGGAGAACCTTGCCAGAGAAGCCTGAGAAGACGTGCTGAGCAAAGTGCCGGAGTCTGACCCAGTCTCTTCAAAGTGGGAGGCCTTCTGTGTCACCAGGGACCTGGGGCCCTCTTTCAGTACGGTGAAGTGGCAGCTCGGAGTGGGTGACCTGCTGTGTTTTGAATTGTGTGGGGGTGAGGGTTCTTCCGATGCCACACTCTCTTTCTGCAGTGAGGTCTTCTCATCTTTCGTTGCACTGCTGTCTTTCTTAGGGTTATTTTCTTTGGAAATGACGGTCCTCTGTTTTCTTCCCAACGTCTCACTCTCTCTTTTGGATTCTTCTTTAGGACTGTTGTGACACGGTTCTGCATTTTCTTTCTTAAAGAACACATTGTCCAGTTCATCTTCTGAGCTACTAGGTTGTGTTTTTTCTTTTGGCTTTTTCCTCTTGCGACTAGCGGCTGCGAAGATGGAAGATACAAGCAGTTCCCTGCTATACTGATCTTTTCCAGATCCCCAAGAACCCTGAAAACCAATAGGAAATGAGACAATGAGCACGAGAACATTATCAAGATCCTTTACTGAAAGGGTTTCCCCCAAATATTTCTTACTGAATTACCATTACAAAAGCCCTAGAAGCACTAACAAAATATAATTAGCTCTTCATTCCTCCTCCTTTTAAGATATATTTTTATTCATCCATATATAATTTTAGATAAATTTTACTTTTATTTAACTAGTCCCATTTCCTGCCTAGTAGTATTTACCGCCAAGTCACACAGATGTTGTTTAACTGCCCAGTCTCAGCTCACAGGCATCCATCTTTGGAAGGAGTATTTTGTGCCCAGTGCGATCCAGCTCTCCTGTGCTTGTTAACTTCCCTGCATCTACTGACCTTCCCTGCTTGGCAGTGCTCACTCTTCGGGTTCTTTCAGGTGTAAGAGTTAATATTCTGACATAGCTGAATATGGTTTTATGAAATTGGTTACTAAAATCTCATGACTGACTTTGATTTTCCAATTATAGACAGCATATGGTACAGATACTCTATACGATCAGCTCATTAAGACAAGGGATTCTTTGGTCTTCCATTATTTCGGCAAGGCTAGACTTCAGGAACTTATCTTGCCTTAGGCAAATCAGGTTGGTCATGTCTTCATTTATCTCAAGGTAATAACAAAGTCAGAAAGTTCAAATAACATAAAGTCAATGAAAGATCTTGAGTCCTTAACCAAAGAAACACTTTAGTGCCCTGTTATTGGTAAAGTTGTGTTGCAGATTACTGGCTTTGTTAGCTACTTAACAACAGGTTCTTGTTGACGACTATTCGATTAATTTGTTCATAATGCCTATATGCTAATTAAATGGTGGCAGTAGGGGCCAATAAACCCCTGTAGGGTCACCACACACCATTTAACACAAGCAGGCAGGCAGGAAGCATGCTGAGTAGCAGAAAGTGCATTTCTCTACTGTCATAAAAATCTTAGACTTGCCAAAACTACTGCACTGAAGTCTTTGAAAAATAAAAATTTAGGCTATCATATTAAGAATTCACCAAAATGAAATCTAAGATTAAAGAACTTTGTCATTATCCTGTACATCTCTAATGGTCATGGGCATTTTAACACATTCTGCTAGACAGGAGGGTAGGGATAATGGTGTGGGACAGAGCTCTGAACTAGGAGACCAGCCTCTCCTGCCTGCAGCTTGCTGTCTATGACACTGAGCAAGGGATTCATCTTCAAACATCTCAATTTCATTGTTTATTTAGGTAAGAAGAAGTAAGATTATGTTTTCTTTGAGATTTACTAGGATTCCCTTTAAACTTCTATGACTGTATGACCATGAAGTATGCGTTGAGGCAAATGACTATTTTACAATTGAGAAACAGTTACAAAGAATTATATCATTTGGATATCCATTATTTTACAGACATGGTATCAACATCACCATAATTAAGTTAAAGAGATGGCTGTCACAACAGGTTAAGAAATATGCATTTAATAACAGGGAAGGTATGAATTTCTAAGAAGTCTGAAACCTCAAATCTTATATTCTGGCAAAAAAAAAAAAGATGGGAAACCACTCTAGATTAAAGAAATCTAAAGGGACATGACAACTAAATGCAAGGAATTATCCTTGACTGCATCTTGTTTAAAGAAATAAAAAATAAACAAAGAACATTACTGGGACAACTGGGAAAATATTTAGGGGTAAGGTGTTATCATGTCTATTCAGTAACTCTAAAATGATTCAGAAATAAAATACAATCAAGATTTACCAACTGATGAGCCCAGAGTAAAAGGTTAGAGTAATAGAGTAACTATTACTCTAATAACATTTCTATAGGTTTAGAATTATCCAAAATAAAAGGTTAAGGCAAAAAGATGGTGAAAATAACAATATAAGTGAAAGTAAATAATGTGATAACAATAGTTTGTACTATTTTCTGCAAGAATTACAATTTAATCGTATATGGCCCATTATGATATTTAAACATAAGTAAAATTCACATCTCATTTCTGAATAGAAAAATGTTTTAAGAAATTTATTGACAATTCTATTTGCTACTGTCTCAGTTAAACAAAGATGGAATAGATTGAATTAACAAAATACTTTCTAGACCTGGATGGTGTGGCTCAGTGGATTGAATGCCAGCCTGTGAACCAAAGGGTCGCTGGTTCAATTCCCAGTCAGGGCACATTCCTGGGTTGCAGGCCAGGTCCCCAGTTGGGGGTGCATAAGAGGCAACCACACACTGATGTTTCTCGCCCTCTCTTTCTCCCTCCCTTCCCCTCTCTCTGAAAAGAAATAAAATCTTTAAAAAAAAATTCTTTCTAAGTAGTATAAAATATTCCCCAAAACTACTCAGAAAATTGTGTAATTTGTTGGTGTTGTCAGTGGAACACAAATTATGTTTAAAATATTGATCTAAAAACAAAATTAGTGATTTTGCTGAAATAAAATCTACAGTTTCTACAAAATATATAATAATAACAAATAATCTGCGTTACTACAGAAATATCAGATATAATGATATTTGGGATTTGAGTGGAGTGCAGATGAAATAAACTGGGCCATGAGTTAGTCGTGGAGAATGGATAATGGGGGAAAGGGACTCATTACACTATTCTACTTTGATATTTTCAAAACTTTTCAAATGAAAGAATGAGGAAGTAAAGCCCACCTCTTTGAATTATGCTAAGTTATGTTGAGAGAAGCCCAACATTCCAACTCGCAATCCAGTATTCTTCTACAATATTCTCTTGTTAGAATTAATTTTTCCCTTTATGAGATCTTGTTTGTCTGTGTCCTCAGATACAGACAGGGATGCATTTGTATACTAATCATAACAATTAGCGAAAAAACAATTCCCCCCTAAAATATTTCACAATCGTACAAAACAATTTACCTTAGATTTTGCTGAGTCACTAGTAGCTGAATCTGTGAGAAGTTAAATAAAAACATGGTTAGTATTAGAGTTCATCTTTATGTCTTTCAACAAACAATGCAGAACTTATGGAAAAGACAGGCACAGAACAAAATGGGAAAGCAAAACTCAAACAAAACCATTGAACACAGTGGATAGTCAGAGCTCACAAAGATGCAAGCTGCACCACAGAAAGCCACCGCCATGAGAGAGTGCTGTGAATTGTAGGCAGAACCAGCTCAATGAGAGGATGGCAAAGGAGCCCTGTACTAACAGAAACAGAAATGCTAGCGCTCACTGAACTTCCTAGGATTAAGTCCACTAATAAAAAAGCTTGAAGACCTTTTTAAGGATTGTGCTATGTACCACATCCTGTATCTGAAACTGATACACAATGCAGAACTTTTAAGATTCTTTGCTGCCCTAGCTACAAATTGAGACAATCATACTGGGTGTATTTATGTTGATTTTTGTCAGACTGTCAAACTCAAATTTTATAAGCACATACTATATATGCATATGGATGCAAAAGAGGCATCAGGATAACCCCGTTTCAGGTCACTTTGGTTTTATATTAAATAATGTTGATTTTTGTGCTTGAGACCCCAGTTTCATATCTGTGCAGTCAGGGATCCTTTTGACTAGTTTGTTTAAATTGCTACCAGTTTTGTAATTATCTACTAACAAATGCTATTATGGAAATGGAAAAATGGAGACCATAATTTTACTGTCTGGCAAAAACTCAGGCTATACAATTACAAAGAGGGTAGGAAGGGGCTAGCACTATCCCAGATCACACCAATTTTGAGATTTTACGTTTTGACTTTAGGGAAACTGATTTTCAAAATTAATGAGCTGAGCCCCGTGCCACGCCCCTTTTAACACATGGCTAAATGCTGTATGACTTTAGGAACTGGTAGATCATACCATGCTATTTCTCCTCACGGTCTGCTTCAGAAATAACAAGAAACAGCAGAAAAACTTTTAAGAAAGTAGTATTGATCTGTTTACAAGAATCTTAAGAGAAAATTTACACCACAGATCAACGATGTTTTGCATTTACAAGAATCGGGGGTTTCTGCAGACCAGGCAGCTACAGTGTGGACAGCAATCCTCCTTCTTCCTACAGTTCCAGCTGTCCATCAGGGACACCACAGAATCCACTAGCGACATTACCGTGTGATAGACTCCTCCCACTTCGCCTGTTCAACATCAGTATAGATTTGCCTGTGTCAGTAAGTGCTGAAAAAACCCTTTAGGACTAGAACAAGAACTAGAGACAAAGGGAGAACAATTGTGTAAAACAACATGCTAGGTTAGTGCAACAGTTTGGCAGGAGAAAAATTGCATCAAAAGAGCCTACGAGAACTAATACTTAACCAAACATTAGGGGTGGCAGGAGAAAACAGAAGAAAATGTCAAATAGGTTGACTTTTATTGTGACATCTATAGTGACAAATAATATACTGCATTTCTGAAAATGGTTCCCATTAGCAGTTCAACATTTTCCTTGCTGCTTTTAAACAGAACGTCAAGCCCAAGAATGAGAACTACTTATACAGTCTAGAAAGACCATACTTTCTGCCATCACAGCAACCACATATTCAGTAGCATATATCTGTTTTACCTTGTGATGACTATTACATGGAAACTGTGAATTAAAAAAAAAAAGAACAAAACAGTGGTTCGCATGCTCATTTCCCTCATGTTTCCATTCTGACAAGCACTGTAACTCCATGCATTACACTCATATAATGGCATTATAGTCGCTGGAAGAAAATTAAGACCAATCAGAAAAGGGAGATTAAGTTTCTTATTAGAAAAAAAAAAGAAGAAAAGGAAAAAAATCACAGTGAATTGTTACTTATGATTGATTTACTTTCATGTTACAAGGATTTAACTTTTAACCTAGAACTTGATACTGCCCAGGCAAGAGTTACCTGATACATCTCCAGGGGACACTCCTGTCCTTCCAATGTTGGTGAGTAAATGATCTATGTTGGGCACTGGCTGGGAGTCCACTGTGTTTTCCTCCTGCACTGTTGTCTATGGTTAATAAACAAAGATCTCTTCATCATTTCTTCAAAGATACTTTCTTTAAAATCCAAGCAACAGTTACTAAAAGACCCATTCCTGAGTGGAGCACATGGGCATGATTTTTTACCTTGTTTACATATAATTAACTATGCAATGAGCATCATACTTCTATTTTCTTTAGGTTGGAAACTGAGGAGCTATGGACCTGATTCCGGGGTGCAGTGTGGGCACGAGTATACAAAGCAGGAGGCTGACATTGTTGGAGCGTCAGGATCTGCTGTCCCAATGAAAACAACCGAGTGCAAATGCTGCCGGACAATACTTACAAGAGGCTCTTCTGCACCTTCTTCTGTGAAAAACCAGTCATGCTACAATTTAAAATAAGAGAGGTAAAGAGAGAAATTAAATAACCCCCTAAATAAATCTATATTTTGGAGCATAGAATACAGAACAAGGTAATTACTCAAAAAATATATATATATAGCCAAGGTCTGCCCCATCAGCTGCTCCCAGAGAAAGGCCTCTCTGGACGAGGTGCGCGTGGACTTACGTGCTGGATGAGTGTCTCCACGATCTTGTACTGATCCGGCATGTGAGTGACCATGTGCGTCATGTTGTCCTCGGACGTTCTCACAAGAGTTGGGCCAAAGACTATCGCTAGGTTTCTTGGTTCCATCTGCAATAAAGGATGATACTGGGAAATACCACAGCTTTTCTTAAGAAAATAAGTTTAAAGTCCAATTGCATGTCTGGCATTTTATTTCTGACAGGTTCTTCTGGTGAAAAAGAATTCAAAGAAGAATGGTTGACTGACGTGTGTGTAATATAAAAAAAAGCTTCCTAGTTATAATTTGCCTAAGTTACCCTCTACCCAACTTTTTTTCCTGCTTTAATGACAATGTACAATGTGCAATGCTTCACTGACATTCCTTTGTTTCAAGAAGTCTTTGATAGAAAGCAATTGATGTGGTTCAAAACTAGTATTACTGAAGCTGAGTTAACTGACAAAAATATTAATGTCAAAGTGAAAACATTTAGAAAAGAATATGGAAATCATCTGCCCTCAAAAACTAAAAAGTAGAAAACTGCTTAAAGATACATACATTTTCCAACCTGCCTCAATAGTATAGCAAAATCCCTAATACATAAAACAAAATGTCTGGAAGTATTCCTTCTGAATAAATTTTTACTTCAACCAAATATTCTGAAGTTCTTTGCCTATCACTGCACCAATCTGAATACCTCAATATTACATGTTTTTACATCCATTCCCATGATATTTCTATTCCTTGTTAAATTACACAATTATCAAACATGCAGATTTTTCGTTTTCCTTTGTTGTATCTTATGGTATCTGCTGTAATATTTTGAACTTAGGATTTGATTCAAATGTTAAACAACTTTCACCAACCCTGAAAACATACCAAAGGGCTACAAATGACCACAGAACTGAAAAGCCACACTGTAAAAAAATACTGTCTAGGGACCCACACTACTGTACTGTTTCGTGAGAGGCATGCACACGCACATCTCTTGGATATGGTACGAGGTACGAAGTGGATAACCTGGAGACCTTTTCCAATTCTGAAGCAATTGTATGTGTCTAACTTGTAATTGAAGCCAGTATTTCCATAGAAAGTTGACTGAGTGGAAGAAAATATGACTTGCATGAAGGGTTTACTTTTAAGCTGCACACAAGGAATGTTTCTCATTTCCCCTCTAAAAGGTGTAGTCACCTTAGCCTTCTGCAAAAAATAAAAGTCCAGCATCTGAAAGGTCTTACATAAAATTTTTACTATTTTCTTGTCTATGATTTCATTAAGTGTTTAGACTAATGACAACATGCCTTTTTATTTGATATATACAGTAATATTATGTGGGTACACAGTTTTAGCTGGTTTTTGTATTAAACTAATAACACATGTAGTTCACATTTTATGAATTCATTAATTACTCAAAACAAATTCTGTATTTTTTGATAGATGTTCCACAACGTGTAGTCAAATAAGTCTGGGGAATGAAATGCCTTATGTCCTTAGTGAAGACTCACAGTGTTAATATATTAAAGATTCTTAAAAACCTGCAGTAAAGAAATCAGCTGTTCTGTTTAATCCAGTGCTTTCTAAACTAATTAGACCATCAAACACTATTTTCCCATAACCCTCACTAACATCCAGCAAAACTGACAGATGATGTCCTATACTTTGGAAAATGCTGAAACAATTAGAAAATATTTCAACTATAATTATATTGAAAACTTTTTGGTTCCTACTCTATGAGCTTCTGGAAGAAGTACAACCAATTACTATAGGCTTTCTTTTCTCTCCCTTTTTTATAGCCTTATCACTTGAGGAAACTGACTATCTAAAGGAAATTATAAGACTGCTTGTAATCTTCTTGATTCATAGGTAGTAGGGCCTGACACTGTTCTCGTAATCCAGTCTTACTACAACTGTGAGCAACTATCTTCCAGAACATGCAGAGCCACTAAACTGACCTGAATAAAAGAATTTTTCTCCACTTTAAGCAGATTATCATCCTAAGAAAAAGTAGTGACAGCAGTATTCCTGAGTTTGTGGTACTCTTGTTTTTTTTTTCTTTTCCAGAAATCCAAGTGGGTATGTTTAAGTATTTTGAGAAGTAATGCCTCGGAGTCAGAATCCTCTTTTGCCACCTCTAGTGACATAAAGGATTGAGGAGTGAGGAGAATGGTGAAAAGTTAAGGCTCTAATACACCAACCACAGTATGTGGACCTTGTTTGGATAATTTAAAGAAAAGTCTTTACAGTTGTTTGTTTAAATCAATATCCAAACAAGGTCCATGTATCAGTCTGGAGAAACCAACCATGAACTGAGCATTAGATGATATTAAGGATTCAAAAATTTGGATGTGTTTAATAAAGGTAATGTGATGGTGTTAAAAACAACACAAAAAGGTCTTATGTGCTTAAAAATAAACAAAACAATAAAAATGTCTGTATTATTATTTGGTACACTTTGATTACTGTATCATGCAAATACTGTCTATTCAAAACACTGGTATACAACTGAAAAATAAAAGAAATGAAATGTCTGGCTTTTTCATTGCTCTTGCTAGACATTTGTAATCAGAAATGTCTTTTTAAAAACACTGATAACTGATTATTTTGGGATCTTTTGCTTTTAGCAGTGATTTTTACGGGTACTGATCAGCCAATAGGCTATATTTTAGAGCTTTTATTTAATTATAACCCTGTATTTTATTAGTTAGCATGAAGCAATGAAGCATATCTTTTCACCTAAACCCACTGGAAGTACATAGCTTTGGTGTGCAATTTTTACATACCTTATTTTTTTCTGAATTTTCCGCCACTGTCTTCAGGTGAGCCGAAAGAAACTTAAGTGTTTCATAATGATGTTCAGGCAAATCGTGAATCTGAAACATATTATTTTAACGATAGATTTAGATGCTGAATTTTAGGTATGCCTCTAGAAATATAAAATAATACCTACTAGTCTTTTTAATGTTTTCAGACGATCTAAAGGATCTTCTTTACGATTGGCTTCAATAAAGTCGGCATATTTATCTGACAACAACAAGAACAATAAAGCAAATCTTAAAATTGCTTAGATGAGTTGTAATCTAGTTTTCCTTTAAGTTTCAATTTCATATCGCAATCTAACAATTGTAGGGAAGACCCCAAATAACTTTTGACATATCAGTCTCTGAAACTGCTATAGTTTTTAATGATCATCTAATCCTTATCATCAAATACGATTATCTACGATGTGAGTCCCCTGAGTGTACCATCCTGTATTTATACACTTGGTACATTTTTCTCTTTGCCCTGTACTGCAACATCTAGTACAGTGTCTTTTATAAGTCAAATATTTGCCTTGAGCAACATATATTTTGGTACTTATTGTATCTTATTGGGGTCTGAATACTTTTGACTGAAAACAATAAAATATCTCTTTAGCTTGACTGAAAATGTGAATGAACAGGATAATATATATTTTACTGAGCCTAAACAATTTTTTAAAAATCTGCTTTCCATTAATATATATGAGGAAAATAATCAGAATGACAAAAATAGCACATAATCATGCTTTATATATAAATAAGAACTCAATAAAATCTCCCATTTCCTTTGACAAAAATATTTTTTCCTCCTTCAATTTCATATTCTATGGCCTTCCAACAATGTAGTTTTTAACTGTTTTGTCTGGTTTCTTTTGTGGGCATTAACTCACCATTTGTGAAGAGAGGTTCAGGGAGTTTTCTGAAGAAGGATTTTAGTAAACTGCTTATCACATTCAAATCTCGCCATTTCTAGGTGGCAAAATAGAAATACAGTGGTTTTACAGTCAATACCACCAAAGGAAAAAACACAGATCAGTTATCCACATAGAAGTATACGACTTACATCATCTTGAGTATCGATGTCAGCCATTCCCTTGTTGAGTTCTTCTTGCATACTTGAGATGGCTGCATTGTTCCCAGGAACTCTATAAATACCTGTATATTCAAGACCTCTTTCTTCAACTAATTTGCAACATATGTCAACTATTAATGGAATATACTGCAAAACAAGAAATAAACATTTTATTTAATAAATACCAATTTTTATGTTTAGTTAGTAGATGTATACCTTAGCTAAAAGGCCATTTTCACCCAAAAGAAAATGCATAAATTACTGCTTTTAAACACAGAAAATAAAAAATATACATACTACAGAATTTGAAACTGATAAAACCAGCAAGAGATACTTGAGACAGTGGGAAAAGAAAATAGGTCAAGATAGGAAAGGACGGGTCCTCAGGGAGGTAACAGTCTAAACAGGAAATGAGAGCAAGTAAGGAGAGTGTGAGGACAGTTCAGTTGAATAAAGAGGAATAAAGTAAAAAAAAAAAAAAAAGGGAGGGACAAATAACATCAATCAACTCATGATATGAATCCTAACATGGGTATTGTACACACACACACAATTACACTTATTATACTTTTTTAATCAGGTCCTCGTTCTCATCCTTCTTTTATGATGCTAAAAGCAGAAACACACATGATTTGAAAATAAATTCTTACTGATCATTTCAGATACATTCCTAACGGCTGAGTAATTATTCTATTTCAAGTCAATACATTAGAAAAAAGCATTACAGCTAAAATTACTCAACACACCCTTACAGATCAGGAAAGCTTAGGGAAATTAAGATGAGCTATGAAGAGGAAAAGGTTCGGTAAGTCAACAGGTACTCTGTTATCCGAATGGCTGTGTGCACGGGTCCAATTACGACTACAACTGAATCAATGACTTTAGGAAATCCTGCCTGCTGGTGTCTCCTACCCGGTTTGTATGAGCTGGTGGGCAGTCGTCCAGTCTGACCCCGAACGTTCCGGTGGCAGCAGGCTTTTTTTCAAACGTCTTTCTCATAATACTCGGAATACCTTTTCTCCATGTGCCTTTGTCTTTTGGGGGACTGGTATCATCTTTTGATTGTTATTCAAAATAAAACAACATAAAAAAGACAATGAAAACATGAGTATTTAAACCATGATTTTAAAAAATCCTTTATCAATATTTATGTAAATCAGTCCTGTACTGTAACTAATATATCCTATATTTATCAAAAATATTGTATTATCTTCAGTTCTTAATACAGCACTCCTTTTAACTTTTCATATAATTTAGTAGCTATCAATTATGCATCTTTACCTTTTTACAATCTGTACCATGATTTTCTTTAAAACAGTCAAGAAAATAGAATCAATGTGACAACTTCATAGTGAGAGTTTTACAAGAAGCACAATTAATCTCGAGATGACAGCGCCTGATCCTCTGCATTAATCAAATCTGCAGTGCAGAAGTACATGTTGTATTTTCCTTCACCTTCTCTTTGTCACGAGAACGGGCACCTTAGACCTCATCTTACAGGGAAAGGTCCCATTGGCCTAGACCAGGCCCACAGTGGTCTTTTAGCTAGTGCACACTGGGCTGAGGTTAGCAAAATTGGTACAGAAAAATATGAAAATACCTTTAAAATCCCAAAGTTAAACCATTTCATTTGTTAAATTTATCTGAGAATGCCAACATCAGTACCTTTGCTGAGAAGCCTCCTCTCTGACTCTTCCTTTGGAGAATGTGGACTTTGTGTCTTTGGCTCCGATTTAGCACCAAGCAAAGTCTGCCTGATGCTGAGGCTCTGACGAGGTGTTTTTGGCAACTGTTCTGCTTTGCTGCTGAAAGAAATGAATGTTTCTTAACAATTACGTATTTTATATCCAAGTTAACTCATGCACAGAGTGGAATTCTCACCTCATCAGACTGTTATATTCTTTTATTCTTCGACTAATTAGATCCCTGTTAGTAACACCAGTGTCCTACAGAATAAAAAGAAGGTAAAATTAGACAGTGAACTCTAAAAATAGGAATCCCTAATTTTTGGAGGCTATTGCCCTACTTTGCATATTCAGTAAAGATTATATTTACCCTCCGTGGTGGTGTCGTGAAGCTTCTCTTCAATGTCACCTCCCACAGGCACTGTGTGACCAATGTTCCAAGTGCCGCCCTCACTGAGAGAGTTTCTGTTTATTTTCTGTACCCCAGCAATATTTAGAATACTACCATGGGTAACTAATGAGTAGCCACTGAGTAGCCAAGTGTTCAAACTTACTAATCTGTCATTTTAAATTAATGACTGGGAAGCAGAAAGTCAGTTTTTTCTCTCACTAATACCAGAATAAATGACCAGCATTTCAAAACACTCAGTTGGATCGAAGATGAAAAAATACTGCCCAAATTGTTCATTGTTATAGGAGTATGAGATTAAGGATCAATTAAGTGCCAGAAAGCTCAAAAGTTTTCTTTTTTTAAAAAAAACCCAACAAGTTAAATTTTATAATATGCTATATGGAAAATTTAAGAGTTGACCCTAAAGTGATGATTTTTTCTATTGATTTCAATTATATATTGGCATGTGTCCTCAAAAAATTTTTTTTAGTTGTCTCATATTTTAGTTGTCTCATTACAACAAACAATATAATTTACAAAATATACAGGCTTTGATGTCAAACAATCTCAAATTCAAAATGACTCTTCTCACTTTCCAGCAGAGACATCATATGGTTAAGATCTAGAGGATAAGATCCTCAGGATAAGATCAGGGCTGGTTTACATCCTAGCCCTGACCTGATCAGCTATGTTACCTTGGGGAAATTATATAACCTGTCTTTGCTACATGGCTTCCTTGTTTGTGAAATGGTGATGATGATGATGATGATAATAATAATAATAGGATACATTCATATGGCTGCTGAGATTAATTCATGTAAAATGCTTAAAAGAGTGTGTGTCATATGTTATGTGTTCAGTGAATTATTACTTTCTTATCTATAAAACAGGAAAAAATACCTGTGTCTTAACTTGGGATGATAATGATGACAACATGACTGACATTAAGTAAATGCTTATTATCTACCAGGCAGCATGCGTTTTTCATAAGCACTATCTCATTAAGTCCTTAAAACAGCTCTCTATGTTTTACAGATGAAGTCATCTTAAGGAAGTTTAACAAGGACACTCTACAAAACTTAGCACACAGCAGGTGCTTCTTAAACGTGGCTATTAAAGCAGAAATCTACATCCAAATTCTTATTCTCCCTGTTCCTTCGCAAAAATTCAGGTCTGATGCTCTCTTTGTAGTTGTGGTTGTAGAACACAGGTTGTGCTGATACAATCTGGTGTTAACTTTTAACCACAAACAAGGGAGCATGTAAACTATCAGAGAAAAAAAGCCACAGGCATAGGTGAGTTTTCATAATTTGAATTGGATAGAACGGAATGACTAAAATTAAAGAAGATAAACTGCATAACCTTACAGTTAATGTATGTGTTCCTAAGCACTGAAGAAAGAGAAAAGAAAGTTGCTCTTTCGTTTTTGTGCTAACAATGGGCACAAAAAGTGATTAACAATGTGTTAGGAAAACTGTGTCAATGACACAAAAAAGGTACTCATATAAAAGCTAGACATGATCATTGCTCAATTTTTGGTTTAAAATTTCATTATATACACTTAAAAAACTACCTTTGCTGCCGAAATTCATACTATAAAAATATCTTGATGATTGTGAGCTAGAAACTCTGTAAGTCCCTAAACATTATTTCTTATTTAAAAAAAAAGCTTATAACATGACTTCTGATCAAATTTTCCTAAAACCAATTAATCTATTACAATACGTGATATTATATTCCTAACTGCATGATTCCACTAACAAAAACCAACAAGTCATTATCTCTTTGCATTTACACAGTAATTTGTTTTCATAAGCATTGTCGCTACAACTTAAGACATGTAACGTTCCTGTCTGAGACATAAGAAGACAGATCTGGAATTATTTAGCGGTAAAGGTAATGACCAGAACTAGGAACCAGTCTCCTGATCTGTGGCTCCCTGCTGCTGAGACGGTATGCAGAGTACATACATAATCTACTTTTTTATTTCTACAGGTGATATTCCAATAAGTAAAAATAATGTATCAGATACTTTCAGTCTTCTTAAAGAAGTAAGAAAAATGTGAACGAACTTGTCCGATTTTATCAACATCGTTTAGAACCCACACCTCTTCATTCAGGTTGCTGCTCTCCTGGATGGTCTTGATCCAGGCTAACATATCGTCTCTGTCTTCGGCCTGAAAGAGGCATTCGCAGTCTGGAGTGGTGAGCCGGAACACATTTTTCCTCTTGGTCTCACTGTATGAGATGTCTATTAAGCAAGCATTAACACTGATGGGCTGTTCTTCTTCAGATGCAGTCATCTGCTCTCGCTTATCTTTGTACACGTAAAGTGAATGGCCCCGAAGCACCACATACACCTGCTTCCACGGCCGGATGCTTCCACCAACTCGCTAGAAAACATGAAACAGGTCAGGCGTACTCAGTCCCTGGCTAAATTGCAGTGACAAGATAAACACATTAAGCAACACTGCTAAGCAGAAATATAGATCAAATGTAGCAGGTGTCTAATTTATTTCAAAACATACGTTTTAGGAGAGGAAAGACAAAGTTTGTGGAGCATAAACCAAGTTAGGCAATATATTCACATCAAAATCAAGGACAGTAAAATCTCAACTGCAATTTGGTTAGGAAAATAAACAAGGTAATTAAGATAAAAACAGGCATCGCAAAATATATTTAAAATGCTAAAGGAATAGAAAAAAAGAAAAAAGTCAGCCAGAAAATTCTTTTGAGTGAAAAGTCAGGTTTAACACAAGTCATAGGTCATGAAAATGAAAAACACTGCTAAGGAAACCCCAAAACAGTATCTTTAAGTAATGAATTAACAAAATTGATCAACTTCATATGATCAAGTAACAACAGTCACAGCCAAAGTGAGTTTTCTGAAATTGTTAAACTCTTTGAAAATATTAAAGTTTTGTTACAAATAAGTAGCCTGAATATTGTAGGAAACTTTATGGCAAAATTTTCATTGTATTAGAATTTACTTAATGAAATATATAATGATATTGTGATATTTATATAACTCAATATTTATAAAATTAAATAAAAGAAGAAATTATAAAGAAAATTTAAAATAATGAATTGAGCCCTGGCTGGTATGGCTCAGTGAATTGAGTGCCGACCTCCAACTAAAGGGTCGCTGCACTAGTTCGATTCCCAGTCAGGGCATATGCCTGGGTTGTGGGCCACGTCTCAGTAGGGGAGTACTTAAGAGGCAACCACACATTGATGTTCTTCTCCCTCTCTCCTTCCCTCCCTACCCCTCTCTAAACAAACAAACAAACAAACAAACAAATAAATAATTTTTTATAAAAATACTGTTTAAAATAATAAGTTGAGAAAAGTTAAATAAAAATTTTAAAATTATTACTATGAAGAAGTGCCACTCTTTAAAAGACTACTCTGTGATAATAACTAATACATTTTAATGATAAAAGCAAAGTTTCTTCTTAAGTATTTTGAATTCTCTTGTATATTACCGAAACATAAGACAATATAGTCCATAGATGATACACAAGAATAAAAAAAGTAGAAAATTAAATGTGATTAGAAGTTTTTAAAAAAATGTTTCCTTCATATGGAAAAAGATGTTTATAAAAGATATTTTCCATTCTTTATTCTGGATATGTTGACATTTTATTTTATATTTTTAAAAAGATTGTATTTATTTTTAGAGAGGAGGGGAGGGAAGGGAAGGAGAAAGAGAGGGAGAAAAATATCAATGTGCGGTTGCCTCTTGGTCACCCCCTACTGGGGACCTGGCCTGCAACCCAGACATGTGCCCTGACTGAGAATCAAAGCAGCGACCCTTTGGTTCACAGCTCGCGCTCAATCCACTGAGCTGCACCAGCCAGGGCCTTGGATATGTTGGCATTTTATATACAGACTTCACACTTTAGTTTTCAGTGTCTATCTATCTGCCACTCACAGGAACTAAGAAAACGTCTACCTTGCCCTTATCGGTGACCAGCGGCCGGTAATGGAGCCACCCTTCCTTCGCAGCATCACTGAAAACCTCTGAGGAAGAATCTTTCCTGGATCCGGAGTCTTCAGATGACTTTTGGCTGTCTGTGATCTACAGAAAAGACCAAAAGAGGAGGTGGGGGAGGCAAAATGTCAGCTTTCTTCTTTATAAATGTTTGCACAATGAAACTGCTGAAAAAGTCTTTTATTCAGTATTCCAAGTGAAGAGCTACTTTTGAAAAATCCTAACTTTATCAATTACATTAGAAAAATTTCTGGTCTTGTTAAAAAATGTAAATTACCATCATTTTTAAGTCATCTGAAGGAATCTGTAATTATCAAAAAAATTATAAAAATAATATAATTTTCCTGCTCTCGAGAGGTTGCATTTTAGTGCAAAAAGACAAAGAAGAATTTAAAAAGAAACAAGAAAATGACCAGGTTGTGAGCAGTGCCATCTGAAGGATGAGAAACAGAGATGCAGTAATGGAATGGCGGCAGCAGCAGCTATAAATTAGTGGGGCTGAGGCAAGGCCTCTCCGAAGAAAGAACATTTAAGTTTAAACCTGGAGAAGAAATTATTAAAAGAGCCAATCATGATAGGTTAAGGAAAGAAAAGTTCAGGGAGAATGTACAGTTAGTGAATGTATATACCATATTTTGCCAAGTATAATGGACACTTTTTGGCCCAAATTTTTGAGAGAAAAATAAGGACGCCTATTATACATGGGTAGTACTAATTCTGTATCTATATAAATGTTTTTAATTCTTTTATTTATGCTTATATGCTAAAAGTGTAACTGTAGAAAACAATAACAATATCTGTATGCAAAATAATACTCTAGAATACAATAATCAGTTTTGTTTCTAAATATAAATAATTGAATTAAACAATTAAAATGAAACATTTTTTCCCCTGTAAGTTTGGGCCAAAAATGTGGGTGCACATTATATATGGGAGGGTGTTATACATGGCAACATACAGTCTTTATCAATATCATTTTAAATGTTCACTATTCAATGTGAGTAATAGAAATGGAAAATGCTAGATGGTTTAGGGTCTTTTAGGCCTCCGTAGGAAGTGTGAAGGGAGCATCAGAAAATGAATCAGGGGAGTGGCATTATGTAGTCAATGCAAGTCACTGCTCGCTACAGGGAGAACGGATTCTGAAAGGACAGCCATGGTAAAGGTGTGACTGGAGGAATCCAGGTGCGGAGTGATGACATCTTGGACTCAAGTAGCAGAAGTGAAGACAGGGAGGAATATAAAGAATCAGGAGGTAGTGGGGACAGGACCTGATACAGGGGAGGGTGAGAGGGAAAAAAGGCTAAATCCTGAATTAAAGTGGACTTAGTGAGACAGGGAAAACTGGGGGATAAATGTGTCTGGGGGTGACTGAGGTCTATGGGGCATGTAAACCTTGCACTGCTTATTAAACATCCAAACGAAGATGTTATGTAGGCACAGTCTATGTGAACTCCAGTTCAAGGAAGAGGCCAAGGCCGGCAATGTAAACTCTGGGAGACCTGTGGAAGATCATCAGGGAAATCAGGCCGGATAGAGAGGAAAGAGGGGTCAGGACCAGCTCCCATTTTAAATGTTAGGCAGACAAACCAGCAGAAGAAAGTGTTTCAGAAAGGGAGTGGGAATTTGTATTGAAGGTTACAGGAAGGTTAAAAAAGTTAAAAATCTAAGTAACTGTTTGTTTTGGAACGTGAATGTCACAGGCAATGTTAGCTGAGCAAGGCCACTCTGATGTGTGTATGTGGGCTGAGAAAGATATGACACGAAGAAGTAGAAACTATGGACAATTTTTTTCCTAGGAGTTTTGCAGTGAATAGTGGAAATTAAGAATAGAAAAAATAGGGGAGATGTGGATTCGAGAAAGGTTTTAGAACATGTATGATGGTGAATAAGACACTGGAGAGCGATTTTGCAGAAGAGAAAGAGGTCTTGAGAAAATGAGAAATGATGGAATCCAGAGAAGAAATGTGGATGCTGGTTTTTAATAGTATCATCTCCCAAGGAGAAAGATAAGAGTAGAGAAGGCAGAAAGTGTAGACATAAATGAAGGTAGCTGATATCTGGGGGGAAGGTAAAATAAGGAAATTCCTGTCTAACAGCCTTTATTTTTCCAGTGAAGCATGGGAAAAGGGAGGCGGAGAGAGGATGAGGGTAGCTTGTAGGAGGCAGGGCAGAGGGAAGGCATGAAATGATCATTTTGAGGCTAGGAAAGCAAACATACAACAAAATACAGAAGGACTGCTGGGCAGTTCAATTTGGGGCCATAAACGGATAAAGTGAGACAAACCAGCATAATGTGTGCACAGTATTACACTGGGTGCAGCAAAAGTAGGTTTACAGCTGTTTGTATGGAAAAAACAGTAATAAAAAATAATACAAGAATAAACTCTGTTTTATGTAAACTCACAACTGTAAACTCACCTTAGCCCCACCCTATAAAATATGTTTAGAAATTAGAAAAGAATACTTTATATATATATTTTCCAAATGCACTTGAAACAGAATAAAGGATTATGACATTTATGAAACGTATTTAATAAATAAAAGAAATGATTCTCTGTGAAGAGCTAAGCAAACTTAGGTAAAGAGAAACATTTATCATTTGCTGATATTTTTTAAATATTCAATACCGACCTTGATTCCCTTTAGACTTGCTATGTGCTTAAAAGACCTGTTGGAAAAGAAATATGTAAGTATTTTCAGTAGTGCAGAAAATACTTTAAAGACGTTAAGAACAGTTTTATAATACAGCTAACCTTTCATTAGTGAGCGGACATGTCATCACCTCCATATTAAATGTCCACTATTCAACACAAGTGAGAAAAACAGCTCATTTTATAGTTACTTAAATTTTTGATACAGTGATGGAAGCTTTCTTAGTTGATCTGGTACCTGAAAACTATTTCTGCATACAGTGTGAGATTGTCTTATCCTTTTTTTTAGATGAAAGAAAAGCTACTCAGGCTAAACACTGAGCTTTTTATTATTAGTCAACCAGAGTTGCAAAAGGATTTCCACAGTGTTAATCATGGGTAAGTAGCTGCCATCAATAGTCAGACACAGAGATCAGCATGTCTACACCCGCCCAGCCTGTGGACACTCTGAGCCCAAACGTGGCGGGCGGAGGTGCTGCCAGGGCTGGTCCCGGTGGCTACTCTGCCCATCCAGGCACATCATGGATGATTTCAGTAAGAACAACTGTTGCCCCTACAAAGTCTTAGGGCTTCAGAAGACAAAGTCACATCAGTTACTTAAAATCATTAAACTTTCGGGAACAAAGTTGTTTTTGTGTTATTTTATTTATTTTAGAGAGGATTTTATTTATCTTTAGAGAGAAGGAAAGGTGGGGGAGAGAGGAAGGGAGAGAAACATCAATGAGGCACCTGTGTACACACGCCTGGGTTGTGGGTTCAGTCCCGGAACCCACAAGCCAGGCATGTGCCTTGACCTGGATTTGAACCAGCGACCCTTCACCTTGTGGAACGATGCCCAACCAACTGCGCCACCAGTTAGGGCAAGATTTTTGTTATTTTTAAATTCCAAATTCACTTAAGGAATTTAGCATCCTAAGATGTAACTGAAGATGACACTGTCCTCTCCTCTCAGAAACCACCTCGAACAACAAGGTAACCAAAAACAATACAAACACTCAATCTCCAACAATTACTGGGAGATATCTGTAGCCATGCACCACACAAAATAAAGGAAAGTGGTTAAATGCAATGAAGTAAAAAATGAATACAGGAAGACAGGATGCCACTGGTTACACACCTCAAACAAAACTGCAGGGCACTGTTCTCTGAGAGATCAAATCAACCTTCCCTGGTTTGGAACGATGGGAAGGAAGGTGCTTTTTTGCTGGTGACAGGAGTCTCATTTATTACCATGAATATCAGGGGAGGTGAGAACTAAGGGAGAAACACACCGTTCTGCCATCTTGCAAGAAGCAGTGGGTAGGGTACAGTAGATTCTGAAATGTGGCAATTACTGATATCTTTCAGCGAGAAAGAAATAAATGTTAAAAGAGCTCACAAATGAAACCCTGAAAATTCCTTAGAAAATTCCTGCTAGCCAGGACCTCTGCACTGGCCACACCTCACACAAACTTCCCTCAAACTGCTGGTGAGCAAGAACAAAATGCAACAGACAGATTATGCATTGTACAAATCCACACTTAAAACATGTATATTCTTACTAATCAATGTTACCCTGATAAACTTAATTAAAAATTAAATTAAATTTAAAAATTGGTGGTATGGGAAGAAGTAATTTTACTGGACTATAAATAATCATCAAATAAAAACTTCACAGAATCTAAGCAAAAATACTATAATAAAAAAGACAAACTGTTCTTTGACAGGAAGTTCAACATCATAAAGAAGTTAATATTCCCTATATTAATCTATAAATTAAATATCCTGTCAATGAAAACATTCATGAGTTTAAGAACTAGAAAATTAATTTTCAAGTTCAAATAGTATAATAAAAATAGCCAGGGCAATTTGGAAATGACAAAGTAATTAGGGTGAATAGCCCCATATACTAAAACATTGTAAAACCACTATAATTAACAGAATTTGGTATACACGAATAGACAGATGAACTAACTGAACAGAATAGAGTCTAAAAATAAAACTAAACATATACAAAATTTAGTCTGTAATAACGATGAAATATCACTGGAAAGTATAACACTCAATAGATGCTTTTGGGACAACTGAAAGACACTGGAAAATATAAAGTTGGCTCTTTATTTCATTAATTAGAATAAAATAAACTTCAGGTGAATCAAAGTTGTAAATATACAAAAAGGAAAAAGAGAAACATATGAATTTGAGATGTAAACTGAAGAATTTTTCATAATTCTGGAGGAGACAGGCTTTTTCAATATGACTCAAAATCTAAATAGCATTAAAAAATATTTCTAAATTTGACAGCCAAAAATAAATAAAGTGTTTAATCTTTTTTTCATGGTTAAAAAAATTAAGAAAACCAAATGGAAAATAATGAATTGGAAAAAGGCTTGCAACACTTATCTAAAAAAAAAAAAACAAACCAAAAACCAGCTAGTTTCTTTTATATAAAGAGCCCCCAGAAGTTAGTATGAAAAACAGTAGGAAACATTAAAAAGCAGTTCACAGAAAAAGAAATAAATACCTCTTAAATATACATGAAATGGTGTTCAACTAATAATAAGAAAATTTTCAAATTACAACTACAATAGGATACCATTAGAGTTACAAAACGATCAAACGTCCACTAACACTAACAGTTCACAGAAAAAGAAATAAATACCTCTTAAATATACATGAAATGGTTCAACTAATAATAAGAAAGTTTTCAAATTACAACTACAATAGGATACCATTAGAGTTACAAAACGATCAAACGTCCACTAACACGCTGTGTTGGTGAGGGGGCAGCAGACTCTCTGTACACTGCTGGTGGGAGTGTGATTTGGTATGATCTTTATGGTGAGCAACTGAGGAGTAAATAACAGGAATATGTTTCTGTTCTGCTATTTAAGCCACCCGGTCTATGGTATTTTTGTTACAGCAGCCCGAATGGACTGAGACAGCCACTGCTACTTTATTTGGCACTTTGTGCAAATCTGAAAAAAGGACCCTCTTCCCCAGGGACATGTAGGCCCTCACTCAGAGAAGAAATTACCATTTGCTCCCTTGTATCCTTATAAAAATAAAACATACATATCCCTTCCCTTAACAATCCTTTTCCAACCACAATTTTCACGTGCTAAATAATATACAGATATAGTCACTGAAGTATTGTTTGTGGTACATTAAGATTTGATCAATCTAAATGTCTATTAAGACACTAGTTGGAGGTACTATAGTACAACTATTCAGTGGAAAATTAAATAGTCACAAAAAAGAATGACTCAGGAATGTATGCACTGACTTATCTCCAAGAACAGTGTGTATAGCACCTATGATTTGTTTATAAAAAGTAATTGGAATAGACACATGAGCATAGGTAAATTGTATGTATGGATTTTATGCATAGCATAACTCTAGAAATTATACAAAAGAAAACAGAAATACAGTTATAGGTAAAAGTAGAACTGGGTGGCTGGAGGCTTAGAGTGGGAAGTGATTATATAATATACATATTTTTGTGTTTGTATACTACTGATTTTTAAGTATTAATTTGAAAAATCAATTAGAATATAGTAAGAACTTTGATTTTATTTGCATTTCTAATGCCATAAAGTTCAAAAATAAAAGACATCATTAAATTCAATATTTGCATGTCAACGTGATGCTGAACACCCACAAATAAATATTTAAAATAATATGCTCGGGACTTACAGTTTTGCATCTTCCCTGTAATCATCTAGGCCCTCATCGTATGATTTTGATCTTTCTGTCTTTGAGGTGGGCTGGGCATCCAGGCTGGGGGGTCCAACAGATTCTGGAATTAAAATCCAACATTTAGACATCTGCAAATAGGTTTTGGATTCTCTTAACAGTGACGAGGTCACAGTGTGTCAAAGTATTCTAAGTAGAAAACGGAGAATGAAAGATGGTTTACATAAGCACTCACTGAAACATACCCTGGTCATGGGAGAGCTGACGTCGAATTAAAGGAGCTGAAGTTGTAAGGCTGGGAGGGACTGCTGCTAGAGAGGGTGCTTGAGAGGTAGAGGCTGAGATGACAGCAGAAGCGGGAATATGCGCAAGATCATGATCAATGCTAGGGCTAGTTGGTTCATCTATTAGATAAAATAAAAATTAAAACGTTGAATGACCTAATTGTTATTAACAATAACAGTAATCATTTATCATTATTAGAAGAACCAGATAAAGATTTTAACACTTAACCACTGAAGTACCAATAAATGGTATATTCGGCTTGTTAAAAAATCTACTTATACAGTTATTGTTCCAGTAATTCCAAATAATTCTGAGTATGTGGTATAAGAAATTAAATGAGTTGCTTCTTTTGCTTCTTCTACCAATCAATCAAGACCTTCACTAACTAACTGATCATGAAGATACCAAAGTTTTTAGGTATTTAAAACCTAAATCTACAAAAGCAGAGCAATCATACACTACCCAAAATAATTATTTTCCAAATTTTAAATTCATTGCACATTATCATTTCAGGCAGCTAAGCAAGGTGATTGGACATTATCATTTCAGGCAGCTAAGCAAGGTGATTGGCTGAGGCATACCATATTTTGCTGTGTATAATGTGCACTTTTTTGCCCAAATTTGTGAGGGAAAAGTAAGGATGAGCATTATGTATACGTAGTACTAATTCCATATCTATATAAATGTTTTTAATTCTTTTATTGGTGCTTACGTGTTAAAAGTGTAACTCTAGAAAGCAATAAAGATCTTCATATGCTCAAAAATAAATGCTAAAACTCTTTTATAATACAAAAAACCCACAAGTATCTAAACATAAATAAATAATTGAATTAAAAAATTACAATGAAAGATTTTTTCCCCTGATAAAGTTTGGGGCCAAAAACATGGGTGCACATTATACACAAGAGAGCGCATTATATACAGCAAAATACGATAACTTTCCAAGTACCAATTCCTAAAATCTTACCTCCCCCACACCCAGTCTCAAGTGTACCTTCAATTTTTGTAGAAAATTAAGAAAGAACAGTATATAGCTGCCAGAAGAAGTTGCACATTTTCAAAGCCAGTACTACAGATGGAAGATTTGTGTACCACCCCCCCAGTTTCTTATGTTGAAACCTAACACCTACTGTGGTGGTATTTGGAGGTGGGCCTTCAGGAGGTGATCAGATGAATAGGCTCCATCCTCATGGATGAGATTAGTGACCCTTTAAAAGGGACCCCAGGAAGTTCCCTTGATCCTTCCACCATGGGAGAACATGCCTATGAACCTGGAAGTGGGTCCTCAACAGATATTGAACCTGCTGGCACCTCGATCTTAGACTTCCTAGCCTCCAGATTTGCGATGAATAAATGTCTGTTATTTAAGCCACCCAGTCTATGGTATTTTCGTTGCAGCAGCCCGAATGGACTGAGAAAGCCACTGCTGGTTTATTTGGCACTTCAGTGCAATTCAGAAAAAGGACCCTCCTCCCCACGGACATGTAGGCCCTCACTCAGAGAAATCACCATTTGCTCCGTTCAACCCTTACACAACTATAAATACTTTAGGTGTTATAATAAAACTCTTTAAAGAATATAATGATAAAACAGGCTTTTGAGTCCTTGATTTAAAAGGTCAAATATTTTACTTTTGACCAATCCTAAGAATCCTCTACCATCTTATCAGCATTATAATCAAGATAATAATGACACAAAATTTAACAATTCCATTTTATGGCTAAAATCAGTAAATTCAGAGTATCTTCAGCTTATTTTCTGTTTTTACAATTTCCATTAAAAGTAGCTCTTTAAAATTTAGCAACAGAAAATATTTTGAAAATTTCCCTGTGAAACCATTTTCCTAAGTCCACTGACACTCAGGGTGCAATTGTGCTTTTCCAAAAGTGAGGAGATAACTCAGGCTTTTAATTCATCAAGGACAAAAGTTTAATTTTACTAAAGGTTGACTTGTCTTTAAGAATGTCATTAATATTTAAATCACTGCAATTAACAAAGGTTTTTTTAAATTGATACATATGTATAAAGTGAGTTTGGTCTGTTGAACCTGCTGGTCCACAATTCTGATACTATTCATGAGTACCGACATGAACGGGAAAACACTGTTTTCTTTAGGAATTATCTGGCTTACATAGAGCTAATTGTCTGAAGAGATTTTTGTAGTAAAAACATTCACTGGACTGGTTCAGATTAGGTCTATTGCAGAAATCCACATAGAGAAAATATTTAGAAAAGGATTTTAAAAAACCAAGATGATGCTCCTCTAAAACAATGTTTCTCAAAGCACAACCACCATCGCTCTCGGGAACTATCTGGTTACAACGTGTGTCAGAGAATGTCTACAAGATGCTGTGGGAAAATCTCTCAAGAGAACCAATTTTACTCCTTGCAAAGTAATTTAAAACACATTAAGGTTTATTTATGGAAAATCAAGTATCATGGAACGAAATTCAAATGCTGCATGGATTAAGTATTGAAGAAAATTTCAAAAGCAACTTTTTTTATACTCTGAACTTCCTGGAGGTGTTCATTCATTCAGTATCTTTTGAGTTACTACACCTGGAGAAAATTTCTGAACCATATTGGATATGACAATCTCTGCTTCAAGTACATGACTACAAAAAGGACTGGAAGGTTAGACACCCACCTGTTTTGGGTAGTAAGACTTAACAGAGGAGGTGTAGGTGGAAGACTAGAACATTGCCTTACACACTCAATACTGTTTGCATTTTTTTTTAGAATAAATATACTTACTACTGGTTAAAGAGAAAAAGAAAACCCTAAGTTTATTTTTAAAATACACAAAATTATATTACCTTATAATTATGGATTCTACTAATAAATCCAATCTTTATTCCTATAAAAATATGAAAAACTTTGTTGTTTTAATTATTACCAATGTGTGGATTATATAGAAACAAGAATAATTCAGGTTTATCTCATTTTCCAATGTAAGAAAAAAGAACTTGAGTTGACTAAAGGAAAACAAAAAATTTCAAAACCAGTGTGCTGTCAGATTTTTCAAGAAATCTCTAAAGTTTTAATAAACTTAAATATTTTGTCAGATGTAAATAGCTGATTATCTTTATCCGAGGATGTCACTTGTTACATTAAGATTCCAAATAATGCATGCAAAACACATATTATGAACTATTAGGGCTGAACTTGCTATTATCAAGTGACATAATCCTTTATGATAAAATTACATCATCAAAGAATTAAGTTAAGAAACATGAGGCCTTAATTAACTTTGTTCACTTAAGCAAACAAATTTTTAAAAGGTGAAGGAGGATGTTGAAGATGTTATATATATTTTTAGAAAACAGTGTTTTCCAAAGATAAAAGAATAACTAATTCTCACAGATAATATATATTCCATAATTCAATCTGGATTTATCCCAATGGAGACTACTATATGTTATTCTATTTAAATTAATTATTCATATCTTAATAAGAAATTTCTACTACTGTTACTTGATTTTTTACTATTTTATTGTTTATGCTATTACAGTTGTCCCACTTTTTCCCCCTTCACTCCCTCCACCCAACTCACCCCCCACTTCCACAGCCGTCCACATTGTCCTTGTCCACGGGTCCTTCATATATGTGCTTTGACTGCTATTTCTTATCAATTGATATTTTAGAACATCTAAAAGATTTCACAAGTCAAGAAAAATGTAGACATCTACAAAATCAAGGAAGCATATTGTGAAACTTTATATATAACTGTCAAGAGTTATTTTTCAAGCAAGAAAGTATGAAAAAGAATGGAAGCCCTAAAATATAGAGAACTCTTGTAAATAAGAACCACTAAAATCACAACAGAAAAAGAGAAAGCACATGCAAAGACAATTCATGGAAGAAATATAAATGCCTAATGAAAATGTGAGAAAATACTTGTGGAAAACCTGACTACTGATGAAATAACCAAATACTAAGTAAAATAGTGATAACATTCCTGTTTTGATCTAATAAACTGGCAAATGTTTTTACCTCATGATGTTCTTATTCTAATAGTTCCTCTTTGTATTATGCAAGATGACCACAGAGAATATGCGTTGTTTAGCTGCCCATCTATCTCTCTGAGGTTCAGTGGAATTCACTCGAGTGGCTCGCCTTCCTGTGAAGGGCATATGATCTATGCCTGACCCATCACAGGGCCCTATCCCTCTGAGTCCCCAGCGACTGGCCCAGGGGTGAGAACATGATCTAGTCAGGACTAATTATAGTATCTTCATCTCAGATTTGATATACAGACACTGAGAAAATTACGGTCTTTCTCTTCCCTTTCTCAGGAAATAAGAACTGTAACAATTCATAAATTGTGAGTTCCCAGTAACCATCTTTCTTCACCATGTGTAGAAAAAGTACCTGAGAATAAAGAAATCAAAACTGAGGGGAAAAAATGACGATCTTGATATCAAGACACTGAGCATCCGGATCCAGGTCTACCCCAGAACTTCCTCATTGTGAGGACATGTTCCTTTTTGGCATGAGCTAATTTGTAGTAAGTTTCTACCATCTGTAGCCAAGAGAATTCTGACCAGAACAGAAGTAGGATGCAGAGTGTTTCTGGCTCCCTGTCATAAGCAAGCACCACGCACCCCATGTCCAATGCTGCAGGTTAGAACAGAGAGCAAAAAAAGGCCCCTTCTAAATTGAGCTGAGTTGGGTGGAATTTTCCCCACAGGTCACATAATTACTCGAAAAGAACACATCATCAATGTAGTTTGTACTTTATAATTATAGTTGAGGATAATTTTGTACAACTCAGTGAAATTATCAGAATTTTTGGCACAGATTGTAGAATAGTCAGATCCTTTCACTTCTGCTAGAAAGAGGTGACGCTACCACTCCCCAAATCACAGTACAACCATTTAAGAAATGTTAACACTATAATATTCAGTGACAGAGCAAACTACAGGTCACATGAAGGGGGATCAATCTGTTTAAAGCTGGAAGAAATGGAAACTAATATGAAAGCAAATTCATGTTTCCAAAATGCAAGAACATGTATATGTTTTTTTTTACTGAAAATACGGATTGAATAAACTGATTTTTTCCAAGTCCTACGAGAAGAGGACATTCACTGCAAATGACCTAAAAAAAAGTCAATCTGTATCTCAAACAAAATACATTTAAAATTTTTGAGATTTTTCCTTGTCCTTATGGAAAAGGAGAATAAATACAGCGAATGGACTTTCTGTCTTAAAAGAAATTCAGCCCTGGCTGGCGTAGCTCAGTAGATTGAGCACGGGCCTGCGAACCAAAGATCACGGTTCGATTCCCAGTCAGGGCACATGCCTGGTTTGTGGGCCAGGTCCCAGCAGGGGGACTCACAAGAGGCAACCATACAGTAATATTTCTCTCCCTCTCTCCTTCCCTTCCCCTCTAAAGATAAATAAATAAAAATCTTAACAGAAATTCAGTGGCACTGGCACAACTATCCTTTCTTTTTATTTGCATTCTGATATACAAGGTGGGATTATCTTTTCAACAGGGAAACATAAACTTTCTTTACAAATGACAATTCATTAATCTTTGGCAATACCATTAAATTTCAGTGTAATTTAAATTTAAGCCCACTAAAATAAAGCTGTCCTAAAAAAATGAACTCCCTAGGCAAATTTTACTCAATCCCGTTAACACCAATTAGTGCACATCAGGTAAGAAAAGTTTAAAGTTTTGGGGTTGACAAAAATGGCATGCTCGAGAAACTCCATTTATATGACATTAAAAGGGCATGGTTAGAAAGAATGCTTCAAAAATAAACCACTAATATATTAACATGTGCTTCTAATCTTTGATCAAGTGACAGACCCGTGCAGATTCATTGAAACTTTTACACAAAATACTGAGTTCTTGAAGCAGTAAGTCCTGTTAACTTTGACATAAACTGGTAAGGGGGTGCCATCAATCTAGCTCAAATATCCGCATTTTTTATAGTAATAATTCAACTCATCTAATTGGAATTCAGGTTTTTAATTAAGACCAAGCATTTTTAATAGTCAGGTCAATAATCACCGTTAAATTAATATTTGGCTTTTTGAAAGCCATTTATAGATTTGATTATCTTAACCAAGAAATTCAATGCTGTATCCTCCTACCAGATAGATGAGTTTTTAAAGGTTAGGAAGGGAGAAGAATTTGGCACACCTGATTCATACTCACCATGACCACAGAGGGCAGCTGGTACTGAAGTAAAGGGGGAGGAGTCTTAAGAGGATCGACTATAATAGCAGGAGTGTGAAAGGCGGGTGATGAAATAAGAGCAAAAGCAGGAATGTGCGCAATGCCATGGTCAATCCTGGGCCTAGCAGCTCATCCAAGAAGGTAGGATGCACCATATCATCGCAGTAATTGCTCTAAATTTTAAAAGGTCAGGTGGAAGTATTACTGTTAGATCTGTCGCAGATGGTGGGTTACAATTACTTTGCTGAATTTCTGAGGCCCCATAGATCAGAGTAGGTTTGCGTCTAAGTGAGGGGGCACGTGTGTATGAAAAATGACCTTGCTTGCCAGCTGACAAATGCTGCAAGTAAGCATTTCAAGAAAGTCAACATTTACTTAAAAAGAATTTTAATGCACCAATTTCATTAATATGCAAAATTATTAATTTTCACACATAAAATAAGGAAGCCACTGGGAATAGGGAAGACTGAGCAGGAAATCAAGAGGCTATCTTGTTTCACTTATGCGAAGCCACTTAATTTTTCTGGGCATTAAGTTAATTACCCATAAGATAAAGAAGTGGGACTAGGATTATCAGAAGGGTCAATTCTAGCTCAAGAGACTGACAATAATAAGTCCAGTAAACGGGTAAAAGTATCTGTTTATTTTATATAATAATATAAAATCCTAGGTTTTTCCAAACAAGGGATTTGTTATGGGGTTTTCAAGGTCTGGATCTATTTAAAACACTGACAGATGGAGCTGACAGCGTAGTTACTATCAGATCTATTTTCAACATTAAAGAGATAGCTGAAAATCTAGAAAATCTACTTTAGGGAAATAATTGCATAATTTTCATAAGTGCAAAGTTAAAAAAAAATTCCTTAAATAATAAGCACAGTAATCTCTCAGGTGTGCTGCAGATAAATTTGAAATATTTTAAGATAAAAGCTAGTGTTACTATCAAAAGGAAGATAAACGATGAGCATCTCAAATCATTCTGTGGTGAACAACAGAGTTAACAACTGGAACAAATAAATTTATTTAGTGAAAAGATTGCAAATCTGAGCTAAATGTGTTGAATACTAAATTTAGAATTATTTTTCAGGTTAAGATTTGAAAGAGTGAAAAGGCAAGATTTAAATGCACACAGTTTGAGAGCACTGTCGAAAGACTATGTGATCTGGCAGCAGCAGGCCATCAGCTCCGTCCATCACCCGCTGCCCTAGAGACCTCAGGCAGCACACTGAGCTTTCCGTGTCCATAAAGTGGGCCACTCATTCCTGACCTCAAGTTCCTGCCAGACTATCATTAGGGTCAGTGCATGAAATACTTAATAGGTTACAAGGTACTACAGAAGTTTTGGGGTGCTTTTATTATATTAAAAATTACCTCACACCATCACTCAAACAATATAAGCAAAAATCTCTAATAACTATGTCTGGTGTTAGTTGGGTACTAGATTTATCAGGGTTATAACTTCATTATACATAAACCTGACACTAATATAATATTGTATGTCAACTGTAATTGAAAAATGAAAAAATTATTTAAAGTAAAAAAAATTAAAGATTAAAAAAGAACCAATGGTGTCACATTTTTGGAAAAGCTGAATATGGAAAAGAATATAAGATGATAGCGTACAGTTTTTCTCATTACAGATTTGTTTTGCAGGAAGGCTCAGTATGTACTTAGTATAAAAGACAGCCTGGAATGCTCAGGGTACCCTCCTACAATATCACTGTTGGCACTCAAGACTAGAGCTCACAAACCATGAAGCTGGCTATATGGTGACCCGTTTCCTTTCAGATAAATTTCAGATAGCTAAGCTCACCTGAACAGTCACTGTCATTTATAAGCTTTAAAACTTCTAAATTGGTTTAAAGTAGCAGTGCCAATAAGGCTACACCAACGTAGTTCAGTTTTACTTAGGCTAACACACGTACGCGCGCGCGCGCGCGCACACACACACACACACACTGGACAACTTCAGGGTGAAAAGAATAAAGAGTATTAGAAATATGGCAAAAGAAGGGGAAAATACATGTGAGATGAATTCTGGATATAAGTAATACAGCTATAGTTTCTTCACGTTAATAATTGAAAGTAGTATAAATTAATGTACAAAGTCATGATTATAGAACACATCTTAATATTTGCTACCAAATGTCAAATTACTACAAACTCATTCATTTGGTGTTTTGTATTTACTTGTAAAATACATTAAAATTTATTTTCAGAATTTACTGTGAAGCTTTAAAAGTGAATGTGTGTGTGGGGGGCAGTAAACAAAATACCATAAATGACTGGTATTCCTAATTTAAAAACAAATAAAATGGTTTATTTTCTTCATTTTTCTAAATCTTCACGACACAGAAAAAACTGTATGTTAAAAGTGTAAAAATGTTGGAACATTTTCTTTCTGTAGACATATCATTAACTCTTATTATAAATAAGTTAATAAATAAATTGGCTCCATTATCTGATATTTTGGGAATAAAGCCAAGGCACTTAATTATTATTATGTTTTGCATTAGTGTGTGATGTTTTCAAATGACAAAGTAATTATTAAGATCATAGAATATGGTATTCTGGAGGATAGCAATACAAAACCAAACCTTAATTTATTTCTTTTTTCCTTTTCATTTAAGTATTCCACAAAATAGTATAGGATATAGGACAACATAACCCAAAGTGTGTTTCATGGTATACTACAATGAGATATTCTACATGGAAGAATTCATGGTCAAATACTTCTGAGAAAAATTACATCCTACCTAGAAAATTCACAGTATGTAATAACACATTAATGATTGTGAGAGTCATTGTTAAGATGAACAAAATTCATTTATTTAAACCCAGCATTTCTCAATTTATTTGATCACTGAAAAAATTTTTCCCCCTCTAACTAAATGGAATTAGTGTTCCTAGAAAACACTTTGGAAAACTGCAAATAGTTTCTTTTATTCCATTTCAATGCTGGCACTTACTCCACTTAAATATATATATTTTTAGATATTTATTTATTTTTTAGAGAGAGGGGAAGGGAAGGATAAAGAGGAAGAGAAACATCAATGTGTGGTTGCCTCTGGTGCACCCGCTACCGGGGGCCTGGCCCACACAACCCAGGCATGTGCCCTGACTGGGAAGCAAACCAGTGACCAAACCAGTGACCCTTTGGTTTGCAGGCTGGCACTTAATCCACTGAGCTACACCAGCCAGGGCTAAATATGCATTTAAAAAAATAACTAGATTGGAAAGATAAAACTTTAACGCTCAATAATAAAAGGATTTTAATACTTAATTTTGCTTCACAGGCCCGTGCTCAATCCACTGAGCTACACCAGCCAGGGCTAATACTTAATTTTGTAACTTTAATTAAATGCTGTAAATTCTTTTATTGGTTGGTTATTCATATATTTAACAACACAGTCACTAGAACAGACCAATAAATATAGGAGTAGGCAAAACCAGGTTTACAGTTGTGAATACACAAAACAGTTTATTCCTGTATTATTATTTATTAATTACAGTGTTATTTGTTATCATAAACCTACTTTTGCCCACCCTTCTATTTCTTTGGACTTCAAATTTACAGTAAAATATTTTAGTAAATCAAGAGTTAAAAGGGTTTCACAGTAAAGAGGCAAGTATATTATATAAAAGAAAACATACTTTTGATATTATACTCCAAAAATTAAATATTAAAACTAAATTATTTTCTATGCCTTTATTTCAAACAGCATTCAATTTTATAAAAACCATGAAAATGCTATAAAAACCTACGAGGCACTGGTGTTCGACCTCAGGGCCTAGGAATTTTTAAGAATGCTTATAGCCATGGATGACATTCACATACACAAACAGTGAAATAAATTCTCTTTTAATTTCAGTCCTGTATTCTACCCTATTCCACTGGCACTGTGAAACTGATGTACCATAGTAATCATGTGTTATACATTAAGGTCTGGGAGGCACATAGGAAATAAATGAACTATATGAACATTTCTGTGCTGGGTGACTTTTAAAAGTCATGATTCATTAAACAAAAGATATTTAATAGTAACTATAAAGGAGACTATAATAAGTACCTAAAGTAAAATCTGATCAAATCGAATCAGTGAGCATTTAAAAATAATTTAATTTATTAATTAAGAAGGGATAGAGGAAGGCAGGGATAGAGTGACCGAGAAAGAAACAGAGAGGGAGGTAGGGAGGGAGGGGGAGAGAGACAGAGAAAGGGGGGGGGGGAGAGAGAGAGAAACATCAATTTGTTGTCCCATTTACTTATGCATTCACTGGTTGATTCTTATATCCCCTGACCGGGGATTGAACCCATAACCTTGGCATATCAGAGCCACTCTCTAACCAACTGAGCTACCTGGACAGGGCTATTTTTGTTTTTAATGAATAAAAATATTATTTATTTTAGTCATTTTCCCCTAAATCTGTATGTACATAGAATTATATAGATTTTTGTTTAATATTTTAACCAAAGTTCTCTCTATTAATACAATTGACTTTTTGATTTATTCCTGTACTTAGTAGTAAGTAGGAAGAAATATTAACAGCTATAACTAGCACATTTTTATTATTCCAATATAATCTGATTATGTTATTCTTATTAAGTAGGAAGAAATTATGATACCAGTATTCTGATAAGATCTCACAGGCCTATGAAATATAGTCACAGGTTGTAGGACTCTTTATGTTTTAAAAAATCATAAAACAAATCACTAGTTCTGCGAAACATCTTGATGATGTATAAGGTTTGACCTACAGTAAAGCTCTATTATTCTCTGAGCTTGGCCTTAAGGGTACAGATATGACTATGAGTACAATTGGGCTGGGATTCCCCACAATGTGCACAGCTTGAATATACCATATTTATTACAGATAAGTCATGTAGAATTATTTTCAAGCTGATTCTGATAGTATCACTTGATAGTCTAGTAGTTCAAGAGGTTTAAAAAGTTTCTCTAGAAAAGAAAAACTAAATTACTCAAAGAGAAGCACATTATACTGTCAAATTGTGGAGAACTCTTCATGAACCTATGGAGTAACAGTAACAGAATGTGTCTTGGCCTCAAAGCGAGGGCCCTACATCACACAACTCCAGGGGGCGCTCTCCCCAATGCATTCTATATAAACGGTGCTCTGTGATGTGGCTGAATCAGGAAAGCCTCCAGTCCCTGTCTCTACTGCTTATTAATTGTGTGACTTTTGGGAAGTTACTTGACCTCTTCATTGGTAAAATGTCCCACTTATTAAATGAAGATAATACTGAGGACATATGTGACAATCCTGTTAGCAGATTATATTTTGGAGCTGCACAGTAATTATGGTGAGAACTTTGGGGGGGTTGCCATATATTTAACTATATCTCAAATTTATCATTTAGCTATTATTTCACCAAATGTTTATAGAGTGTCTTCTATATGACAGGCAATGTGCTAGGCATTTAAGGGCAGAGAACTGAACAAAAGATCTAAAATCCTGGCTCTCACGTAGCTTGTTTTAGCTCAGCAAAGAAACATATAATAAAAAATACAAAGCATGTAAAGTGGAAACAAGTGATATGAAGGTAAGTAGCTTAAGAGGATAGAGAATTCCCAAGTTCTGTGTTTGTGTGTGGGGTACCTATTTCAGATAGGCTGGTCAGGAAAGGGTGCTTTTATGAGGTAATATTTGAGCAGAGGCCTACGTGGTGAGTGAGGGCAAGTCAGGGAGTAACCCCGGAACTGGCTGAGCCAGGGCCCCAGGGCAGGACAAGCCTGGAACGTCCCAGGACGGCACAGCGGGCAAAGCTGAATGCACATACATGGAAGACCGGGCATGGGGCCGGGGGCAGATCACGGGATGCCTTACAGGCCCTCTAGGATATGAGATTCTATTCTGGGTAACACAGGAAGTAAACAAAGGGTTCTGTTCTGAGGAGTGACATGATCTGATTTACATTTTCAAAACATCACACTGGCTGCCTTATGGAGAAGATACCTGGGAGGGGACGGGTGAGAGCAGACTAAAGACATGTGGTTGGTGTTCTCAATTTGGGCACAAATCTATGCCAGGAGTTAATATGATAACGAAGAGGCTTTTTTCCCCCCATTTCAGCTCAAGTTAAATTTACAAACAAGCTTTAGAAAGTAAAAAGTACTGTTTATATGAAAGATTGATGACTGCCTGGTTTTCAGTTCAAATAACTCACTAACTAGGTACAATTTGGTTTGCTGAGTACTTTGGCCCCAGAAAGTGGGAATTTGTTTCATTGAAACAAAAACAAAAAATGGGGACTGAATATATAAAGTCTAAAAAACAATGAAATAAAATAAAAGGAAAAGAAGGGTAAAAGCTTATGGCTCTGGTTTTAGCACAACTTGGGAAATTCAGAATGAATGTTTTAAAATCACAGTGCAAAATGTCTGTGCATGTCAAGTTAGAAATAATACTTTGCTAAAAATACATGTTAAATATTGGACATACAGTCAATGACTCCGAATGAGCTCACCTATGAACGGGATGGAAGCCAGGGAGTCACCAGGTGGACTGGTGCTTGAGGCCTTCCTTTCCTCAATCCTTTTTATGTGGACCTCCCGCCGCGCATCGTTGGGCAGCCAGCAAGTCGTGTCCGACCCCGTCTCCTGGTCGTTTACTGCCAAGATGTAAGACTGATGCCTTAAAGGTTGCGGTGTTTGGCGACCAGATGGAGGCTTTTCTCTTAGGGTGACAGTTTCTTTATTATCTAAAGTATCTGACTGGTGATTTTCAGCCTCTTGTAAATTTACGTCTTGATTCCTTTGAGTGACAGATAATTCTACTTCTGTGGTGCCTGAGTTCTCACTCATCTGAGGGACAGGCTTAACAGGAGCTCCAGACAAACAGGGGTTTTTCCCAGTCTCCACTTGGTGATCCAGGGCACTTTCAGTTTTTAACTGTGTCTGCTGAGTCAACAGACTGTTTTGATGCAAGTGATTTACTGGTCTTTGGTCTTTGATAGAAACAAATGAGTTCTGGCTAAATGATGGTTTTGTGACATGCATCACAGGTGCTTTCAGAGAATTACTTCTGACTTTCACAAGAGGTGACTTGTCTTGTGAAATACCTTGAGGAAGTGACATTCCACAAGTAGTTTGAAAACTCCTGTTTGGCTGCGGTGTTTTCAGATCTGGTGGAATTTTTATAAACTGAGACACAGATCCCACTCCTCTGCCACTCATTCGCCTATTATCAGAACTAACAACACTTGGAGCCACAGTAAAATTGGAACCTCGAAAAGATTTATGGATTTCTTGATGCCTAGATCTTTCATAAATACCTCGTCTATCATCCTGCTCAGTAAATCCACTCCACTTATAAGTCTGTTTTCGTTCTCCATTTGAATCTGGCATTTGACTTTCAGAAGTGACATTTTCTAAGGTTTCACCCTGTCCTTCAATATAATCCCATGAACGAGTTCTATGATTGCTGAAACTAATGGGAGGGGCTGTCAGTGCTCCTTGTGAGGCACTGCGTGGACAATACTTCGTTAACACGGAGTCCTCCAGCCTCTCCTGGGACACGCTGCGTTGTCGGATCTGAGCGGACTGGGGCACTCGGTCGTGAGAGGTGCTGCGGCGTCGTACCTGCAAAGCTGTGCGGTTCGGTACCACCTGGTTATAATCTGTTGTACTCTGAGATGCTGCCCTTAAACTATCTAATCTTTCTTGAATTGTCCGACAACCCATGTGCAATCGTCTGTTATCAATATACTCCTTGTAAGTTTTATAGTTTTTCCAGTCTATGTGCTGATGGGAATTTGGAGAATAGTGATTAACAGATACAGAAGGAGAATCCACCGCTTGAGATCTATTGCTTGAGACTCCTTCTGAATGTCCACTGTAATTGCTAGATTTCAGTAAAATTCCAGAAGGTTCCAATGATCTGGATCCTGGCGCCTGATGAATTAGATGGGCAGTGGGTATGGATGACAATGGCGATGTGGTTCTTGACACTGTTTTTAAAGAGGGCTGCTCACTGATGCCATACCTTACTTCTTCAGTTCTGTGTGAAGGAACTGTGTGGTTGTTTCTGTTAGTTAACAAGTCTACAACCTTCTCAGAAGGTACAATGACAGTCCTCACACTCTCATTGCAAACACACACTGCTGTGTTTGACTTTGCAACGTCTGTTGGTGATGGAGGCACTTGTATTTCCATTCTATAGGCCCTGCTAGGCTGCGTAAGCACTGGAGCGCTGGTTTGCTGTTTGCTGGACGATGAGTCTGGAGGAGACACATCAGCTGGCTGTGCCATGGCTGGCGGGGCAGACGGCAGCCGGGGATAGCAAATTGGTGGTGGTTCAGGGATATTGCGGGCATTGCCACTGTAGGCTTCATTGCCTTTCAGGTAGGCATCTTGAGAATATGCCTACAGGGAAATGAGAGAATAGTGTCATTAAAAATTCATTAAAAGAACAATGACTCCCATCTGGCAACGCACTATTTCATTTTGCTGTGCCCTCCCTCTTTCCTGGATGACAGTCACTAAAGCATGCACGCAAACGCAACAGAAGGGTGCTCCGCAAATTTAGAACAGGGCTAGTAGTTCAGAAATCAAATAAATTGTAGGATGTGCAACAAATAAAACTTAAAACTGCCTATTTTCTCGAAGGGTCGGAAACACACCCAAAATTTCCCCCACCAATTAGCTATGGCCAGATCACTTCTAAAATTTTCCCCATTTAAGTTTCATCATTTTTCAGCAGTCGACAGGTTAAATGGCTGCCCAATACATCTCAGCAAAAGAAGGTTCTGATCTTTTGCCAAAACAAAGGTGAAAATATTAAAAACCTTAACCAAACATTTTATTTTAAGCACTACTGCTATCATAAATAAGGTATCTTGTCAATTAATGATTACTGAATCCCAGAAAATAATTAATTTTGATAGATCAGGTCTTTCAACAGCTTTTAGTATTTAAAATGGGAGGAATAGGCATGTTTAAGAAAGTAAGCACATATAGTAAAGGCATAAAAATATGAAAAAAAGGTAATTTACCTTTATATGATTCTTATTTTTTTTATTTTAAGCTAATGCAAAATTTTAATGTACAAATTTATTTGGTCTCTTTTACTTGTTATAAGGAGACATTTCTCTATTATTAACAAGCAGGCATGCAGCTCACATTATTTTTTATCAACTAACTGTGAAATTATCTAGCAGTATGTTTAAAACTTAAGAAAAACTGAAATTAAACAGTCTACAAAACAGAGCTAATCAATACAACTCAGAACTGTTCAGCATCTGAGAGTTAGGTGCGGTGTCATATTACATATCCTCCCCTAATCAAAACAGGCTGAATTCAAGGCTATCATCATATCTTGTCTTTGCCTTAGCTCACAAACATCAAGCGCATCCACAAACACAACATCACAGCAAAGTACTAAGGAAAAAGAAGGGTGAGATACTTAAAAAAATACAGATGCAGATAAATACAATGTCTTAATACCAGTTATGCACAGAATACCAAAAAAAAAAAAAAACCCAATAAAAAATGAAGAAAACCATGTACTACAAACAAACACACTCTGCAAGTTAGTAAGATTAACACTATGGAGAAATTTCTCCAATCACACTTAACAGTTTTAATCGGTTGGCTTATTACAAATCTCTAACCAAACATGACTTATAAAACAAGGAAATGGCTTCTATGCATTTCTTACCAGAGCTGTGACATCCTTTGTAAACTGTAGCTAGCAGAAAATAGGAAAACATAGTAGAAGCTGCTTACTGATAGAAAGACAGAATCATGTCACATTGATGTTGGAAACAGCAAGCTAAAAATACATCTATACTGATTTCTCTGGAAGGTACCAAGAGAGGTAAAGGGCAGTGAAGCATAAAGAATAACTTCAGTATCCTTCTAAGCATCCTTTTCTCAGGCTTTTTTCTGGTTCTCATTTGATTTGTCTACCATTCTTGAAAGCAAAATACATCTGGTGACATGCATGCTTAACAACTATTTTCTTCGATATGCACTGCTGTCTGACAGTGTGCTACAAAGCTTCCCTTCCACAGGAGCAACATTGATGTCTCTCATTTCCCCTGAGCTGCTTCCATCTCTGCTTCCAGATGACGAAACGAATGCGCTATTATGCATTTAAAATAGTACAACCTCCTCCTTCCCCTGTAAATCAGAGCATAACCACAAGCAGTCGGCTGACTGCAGCTGCCTTTACTATGATTTGGAAATAAAAGAATGACTGCTTTATTAAATAGGTTTCACTCAAAAACTAAGATCTTTCAACACTGCACCTTTCACCCTGCTTTGTTATGAAAATAACTACTGAACAGACAAAAAACATTATTGCCAGAGCAATCCTTTTACAATTAATATTCTAAAACATAAACTTGATTGCAGTGAGAAATTAAAGCTAAGGAGATAAAAAAAAGTATGCATGCCACAATATTTTCGATGCATGAATACAGTCTATCACAATATACATTTTGGATATGTGCCTTGACATAACAAACCGATCTTTTAAATGCTGGTTTTATTCACACCAATATTTTTCCATGAAAGGAAAACTATGGCTGGATGAGTGAACTCTCTGATATAGTATTTCCCACAGCTTGTTTGTGCAATTTTATTATCTATCACCTAAAAGGGGGTGGAGGGGAGTGTTCTCTGTGGTCAGTGATGTAGGGGAAGGTTGGTTGGTAAGTTTCTTGACTTCTCAAGACCTCTACTACATTAATGTACATTGTAAAACTCAAAGGAGAAATTACTCAGTTATTTGGCTGTGGAACCCATTTTTTCTAGGGGTTTCTCATGATTGCAATTTCTGCTAGAAAATGCTGTTCTAGAACCAATTATTTAAAGATACCTCCTTTATTTAAATTTGGGGAGGAATATTATCTTTTAATTAAAAATATATGACTGGAACTATCTAATATTTGAAAAATTATTTGACATACTTCAGACATCACTAAGATTCCTATATAGCAACCCTAAATATGAAATACTCTATATTCAGGGGTTCTCATTTCTAGGTCCAGTTATGGACGGGGGTCCTTAAAACATCCACATGCACCATGAATTCACAGTGGCTTGAGTAAATAGAATGTCTTACACATACAGATTATTGTCTAATGTCAGCAGATATAGTTGCAATTAATAAAATATTAATTCATTCCAGAGCATCACTGAATTTCCTTACATATTTTCAGCTCATAAACACTAAAAAAGCTTGTTTATATCTATCTCTTGATCTATCTTTCCTAAGAGCTCCTCATTCTCATAAAGTTTGGGAACCAATACCATTCAATTACCATCCTGAGGAAATTAGCAGGGCCCTAAGGCCACTACAGATTAGAATGTGTCCCAAGTTAAGTCATGGACAAACCTGGGAATAATTCTGGAACTTCTATGGCTATTCTGAGAGATATGGTACAGACACAAACTGCCTTTGAATAAATTTAGGGAACTAAATTAGAATAGGCAATATGACTTTTAAGGAATCCTCTTCTCCCAGGATGCCTTTAATTGCTCCCCTAGAAAATAAACAAGCTAGTAAGGCATGCTTTAGACTCCTTCAAGGAGGAAGGTATTCGTCAGGGCTTGGGCAAACATTGGGTGGATCATCTGGAGTGGATTACAATGTGCAACTCTTTGAGATGAACATGGAACACACCAATAAGGAGTTATACTCTGGGAACAGAACTGAAAACTCTGTAACCTGTGGATGTGACTGTGGAACACTTTTGCTTGTGTGTCTGGTCAAAAAGTACCAAGTCTTTCATTGAGACACATGGTCTAACATTAGTGTTTTAATAAAAATGTATCATTTAATATTAACAATCTGGAACTTCATTATATATATAGTGCCTAACAGTAACTAAATAATCCTAAAATAATCTTTCAATTCAGTTTTAGGAGAGTTGCGTCAAAATCACTATTACCATACCAGTGATACTTACACTGTCTAGTAAATGGTAAAAACAAACAACAAATAAAAACCATGCAGAATAAGCTCGTAAGAATAAAATTCCTGCCTACCATTTCACTTTAACAAACTGACTCATTAATTTAATCCTATTAACTATAGTAAAAGTAAAAATAACTACGTGTCTGTCTGTTCAGTAAAATACACGCCAACCATGCTATAGTAGGGTGTGAGAGAAGGGGATGGTGCAGACATTTTATAGCTTTCTAAATTATTTGAAACTTTTCCAACAAGCAAGTACAATTCTTATATTATGAAAAAATAGATTTAAAAAAAGAACAAAGTAACTGCTACAAACTTGCCAAACGTGAACGAATCCCTCCAGATTTCCTACTCTTGTTTCTCTTATCTAGGCACAACCATCTTGATCCACACTTGATAAATGGGTATCTTATAAATAGAATATTCTACTGATTATAAAACATACTAAATGATTATTTTGAAGGGAACTTTTTCTTCAATTAAAGTTTATAGTCACTGTTATTTTGTACATTGTTATTTCAGGTGTACACCATTGTGGTTAGACAATCATATACTTTACGAAGTGCTCCCCTGATATTTCCAGTACCCGCCAGGCATCTATACATAGTTCTAATGAATCTAAGAAAAATTGTGGGTTAAATTACACCTTTGAGTTTGTTTCACATCTTCATGCAGTGGCAAAGAGAGCACTGGACTCTCAGCAGAGATGTGTGTCAGAGTAACAGCTCTAAGCTAACCAGCAGTGTGACTGGGTAAGCCACCCTAACTCCTCATTGGTCCCCAAGTTTAGAGGTCAGGCTTTAGTTTCTGACCTGTCGGGATTCAAATCCTAGTGCCACTGCTTTCTGCCTGGTTACACTAGAAAAGGTGCTTCACCTTGCTGTGTTTAACCCGGACCAGCACCAAAGCCCCGGTCAAACATTAGACACACCCAAGCACTTCCGCAGCTATCAGGACTGATCAACTTAAAATTTAATTTTGAACCCATTGAGCCAAATGCTTCATAAAATATCTTGAGGCAACCACTGAAAAGAATGCCCAAATTGAGTTCTCCTATCATCAATCTATTCAAGAAAGTATTTAATCAGTCAGCATCACTGTTCAGGTGACTTGATGGGTGGTGGCTACTTTCTTCCCACGGACATTTGAGAAGTCGACAAAACCATTTTTTACAAAATAAAACAGTAACTGCTTTTTATTTTGTAATAATACCTTACAAATATGAACCTAAGATATCACAGTCTAACATAATATTATAAAATACTGTCAAAGTAAATAACATGAATGTAATAGTAACACTATTCCTATCGTTAATCTAGTAAATATATGTTGGTTTAAAAAACGAGGTTGCCGAGTACATGAGTACTATGACCAGCACTAGTTAATAACATAATGAATTACTCTTAATTTTACTTCATGTGTTTGAATATTCTATCACTGTTACTTGTAAATTAAGAAATTTATTATTATATACTTTTCCTTATGTAAGTTTTAAACTAAATTACATTTTCTCTGTCACCTCTCAGAGATGAGCTGAGCACCTCTAGAACAATGTGGTCCATATGTTGGGTTGGGCAAAAAGTTTGTTTTTTCCCATAAGATGGCTCTAGTAGCGAGCACTTAGCTTTCTTTAACTTCACTCAAAACAATTTTGTAAGACTGTATTGTGGTAGCTGTCACATCAGAGTACATTAACAAAACATCAAAACTGGTGAATTTTTGTGTAGCCATTTTAATATTGAAGATAGAAGAAAACAAGTGACATTTTCAGTGCATTCATTATGCTTTATTGTTTCAAGAAAGGTAAAAACGCAACTGAAGTGCAAAAAAAGATTTGTGCAGTGTATAAACAAGGGCTGTGACTGATGGAATGTGCCAAAAGTGGTTTGTGAAGTTTTGTGCTGGAGATTTCTCTCTGAACAATGCTCCACAGTTGGGTAGACCAGTGGTAGTTGATAATGATCAAATGGAGACAATCAACACTATACTACGTGAGAAATAGCCAATATACTCGAAATACCCAAACCAACCAAGTTATTGGTGAAAATGAAAAAATATCTTTTATTTTACAGGAAAAAAAACATACAGACTTTTTGGCCAACCCAATGTCACTTCAGAAATGCAACTGCATGGATGCCCACCCTGTCGGTGCCCAAGCAAACATACATGAATTATGACAGGCATCCTTCCCTTGGGTAAATAATTTTTACACAGCTGTAAAATGTTCACGCTTACTTTTTATTTATAATGAAGATTCAATCTCACAGGGACAAATACATCTTAAAAGCATACATTTTGGGTATCGGATTTAAGACCAACATAAATATTTCTGAGGGCCCCTTATAGAACTTTTTAGCTCTAGAATCTGTTAGAAGTATTTGTATATGCAGTTTTTTAAATCCCAGATTCTATTTGTGTTTTATTAATAGCTTTAAAAAATGACACTTATAGATATTCCAGCTAAAAACATTTATCATTTACACAAAAAGAAGATGCCACATCTTCATGTCCTTTATGGAACAATGCACAGTGTGCACTACTTATATGTGCTCCTATCATATCCTAATGACTTAGAGCACATCCAAATGTGAATAAAACCAGATTTTAAAGTGCAGTTTTTTCTTTATCATTACAGGTATGAGCTTTTATGTCTCAAAATTCAAATAACACGTTTTAAAAATGAATTCTGTTACAACATACCAGAACCCTTTACTGATGAACCTTGAAGATCTGCATGCTCACATCACTCTAGCGAACCAATTTTTTCCCTTTGTTTGCAATATTTTGTATTTTACCTTTATTTTAACTGTATTTATCTTAAGTGGAATATAACAAGACAGATTAATTAACCTAATTTTCCACTGATCACATCATTAGAAAACCATTCCTTCCACTGCTGCTGCTCTCCATCGACCACACAGCAGGCCCTGACAGTGATTCGCGCCTGCTTCCTCCTTGGGCACTTTGCACAACGCCAGCCATTCTGTGAAATGTGCACGGTTCGAGAAAGCACGTCCAACCAGTGCCTTTACTTTGGCAAGGAACGCTGTCTACTGAAGGTGAGAAATAAGTTCTGTTTTGGAAGTGCATTCTGTTTTTGAGTCATCAGACTGAAGGAGGCTTCAAGGTAAAGCTTTCCCTGCTATCTATCATCTTAGTCCTCTGTGGTAGGGGAACGCTAGAGGAAGTTCTCTATTTCTAATCTTGTGACTTCCATTGACTGCGATGGCTATGTGTGCTACTCCCATTCTGCTGAATTATCAGGGTAGGCACTCTACCACTAGAGCTCTAGGAAAACTACCTGGGACAGGTGCGCCTTCCTTATTGAGGCTCCCGACCCCACAGAACTGTGTACTGAAGAAGGGTAATCTGCTATCAGTAAAAAGCCGTTTTTGCATAAAATCAACACACCTTGAAAACACAAAGTTGAGCTCCATGGGTTTCAGTTAATTATATTTAAACGTCAGTGAATAAGTTGAACCATTAGGATCTACTTTAGTGACATTTTTTGTAAAAATAAGTGTTTACAAGATTATTTAGCATTTTTGTTGAGCTAAGTTCAAACTAATGCCTTACAAATGAAAAACATTGCTTAACCATTTCCATTTCCACCACAGAGACTGCATAAGTTCCCTATTTTTCTTTAATAAGAAAAAACCCATTCACTAAAAACAAACAAACAAAAAAACCTTTAGTGGTCACTGCCATTTCCTAGATCTAATTGTTAGCTTTTAGTTAAACAGTTTTGCTCATGCTGTTTTATTCTACAGAACCGCAAAGTTAACTGAGGAAAAGTACTAGTTTCTTAAATGAAATTTATATATTTTATCATCTTTTTACTTCCAGCAATATTTAAGCTTAATAAAGAAGGTAAATATTCCATTCCATTTATTTTCTTTCTAAAAATGAGAAAAATATTTTAGCCTTGACTGCTGTGGCTCAGTTGGTTGAGCATCGTTCAGCAAAGCGAAAGGCCAGTGGTTTGATTCCTGATCAGGGCATGTGCCTGGGTTGTGGGCTCAGTCCCTGGTCGGGGATGGATGTTTCTCTCTTATATCTAAGCTTCTCTCCTTCTCTTTCTCCATCCTTCCCCTCTCTCTAAAATAAATAAATAGATAGGTAAAATATTTTTTTTAATGAAAACAATATTTCAAACTAAATACTAAAGTTTTCAGTAAGTTTCATTTCCTCTCTAAGACCTTAATATATCTTTCCCTTAAGGTGTAGATTCCATTAATTGTAATATTACTAATGGAATAAATTGATATTGTTAAACAAACCTGCTTGCCAAGTTAATTTATGAACAGTAATACTTACTGGAAAATTAAGATGGCTTTCACAAAACTCCTCACGTTAGGAGAAAAAAAAAAGATTCTAATTCCTGGGGATGTGCATTTGCACCCTGAGGTTTGACTTCCCGTCAAATGACCACCTAGAAAGCAACAATGGGCTAAACTCTAGGGATCTCACCCCAAACAACAGTAGTCAGGAGAGTTCACTAGGGAATCAATAGCATATTTTCATGTCATTTAATTGTGAAATATTGACAATGGTCTTTCCCCCCTCTTTTTGGTCAACTGTGGAGAATTCCAGACTCTGCTAATTGAACCAGAGAGTTTGGCTTTTTTTTTTCTAGAATTTAAGAAAATTCAATCTATTGCCTCTTTAAAATCTTTTTAAATTTTTAAAATTAGCATTCATGACTAAAAAACAACTCATATTTGAATAAATAAAACTTACCACTTGGAGAATGTCTTCATCTTTTGGCATAACACTAAGTTCCAATGTTGTATCACTGAAATTAAATATACGAAAACACTATTTTAGGGGAGGTGAAATGTGTAAAAAAGCCATAAAAGGAAAAGTAGTTAAAACTCAGAAATATTTCTTAAATTGCTTAAGAGTTTAAGTTTCGGTTTCTCTAAACTTTATTTTTCAAATGCAAACCATTAAAATGAAGTGAAATAACTTTTACACATATGCTAATTATGCATGAAAAAGTACCCTACCATATGTTTGAGCTATTCATAATCAGTCAAGACTTCTTTATTATTTAGAAACAGTTTAATTTAGAAACAAAGTATATTACTTGTATTAAATAGTCCTGTATCAAAATTCATGGGTCCATAATTTGTTATTAGTATTTTCGGTCAAGTAACAGAACAAATCACACCTTTTTAGCACATATTCTCATTATTTATCAATATAAAAGTACATTAATATAAAAACCAAAGAGCCTGCAAATTTAACATTTCAAGCAATATTAATCAAGCATTCTCATTTTGAAATACCCCTTTCGGCCTCAGAGGTGAAGGAAATCAGAGTTGACCATCACAACTTGTTTTTAAAATCTATATAGCATTTCAACTACTGTATTTTTGCTTTCTTTTCTGTGAAATAATTTTAGAGCCTTTACAAGAACACTCAAAGTCTCATTTCATTTTGGTACTGTTAATTTCCTCTTTAAAATAATAGAGTTTCTCTACATTTGAAAAAGTTCAAAGGGGTAAATTATACTGAGTCCTGTGACCTGGAATTGCATTTAGGTAAGGCAAGGATAGTGGTGCTGTCCCCACTGATGCTTCAGTATCTAACCTAACAATATCAGATAGCGTTTTCCCCAATACAATCAAGAGATTAAAAAAACAATCAAATGAACAACAAAAAAAGAAAACAAAATCTACTAATTTATTGGTGTCTCTTTTCAATAAATCTGAACCCCTTATAGGAGGGTTCATAAATGCTAAGGAGAATAGAAAACCAGTAAGAACCACAGGTTCAAATAAATGTAAGTACTAAAATATGTAGGCACATGTATGTCAATATTTAGAGTTGGTAGAAAATACATACTGATGTTTCGATAAATTCTTCTACAAGGATACATTTTTACATTAATACACTGCAGAATCTCAATGGCTTTGTGCTGCATTATCCATTTGCTACCAACTGCAGACAAAAGGAACACAGTTTTTTTTTTTTTAAAGAAAATAAGATCATGAAAAAACAGTATTTCTCTATTTTTCAAATAGCTTTATTGGTTGAAAAATTGACTATCATTTCAAAGTGTTATTACTCTGAAAGATGAACTGTACCAGTAACAAAAAAATTAATTTAGGTTTTCAGGAAAACAACAAGTTATGGTCACTAGGAAAATACTATTTTTTAAAAAAGAGATGTTAACAAATATAGTAAAAGTCCTCAAATTATAGGCTGACAAAATATACTGGTATATTTACAATGATCTACATTATTTTAAAGAAGAGAAATTTTGGCCGGATCTCCCCCCGGACACTTTAAGTGCTTCACCAGTCCCCAGGTCTCCTCCACACCTTAAAACCAGTTAGTCTCACTGTAAGTCACACCTATAACTCAACATTCCAGGACAGATTTAAGATCTGCTTTCTCTAAGGATGCCACTATATATTAAAACATTAAGAATACTCTGAGATCAATAAATCATGGTCCCATTATCTAATTGTAAAAATGATATCGCATTAGGGCATTTGTGTAAATAACATATTATAGCATGAGCTGCTTTAGACATGAGTAGGGGCGCTTGATAAATATCTTCATAAAATAAAAAATTCATTTTAATTACAGACAAATGGGTATGGCTAACATAAGGCAATATATAATCTAGAAATTGCTGTATTTGAATCTGAGAAGAACCTCCTACAATAGTGATGATCTAGAAACTGGACCCCAGATTTACGCCTACTCTTGACAGAACTTCAATATGGTAACCTCTTCGGCTTTCAATTTCTTTATTTATCATTAAAAAAAAAAACTTTCTAGGTGTGTGGTAAAGAGAAAGAGAATAGGACTAAATTATCTTTGAGGTCCCTAGTCTACAAATATTTGTTTACCTTTAAAACTCATAATTCTATCATTCTGTACAATGTAGGCAAGCTAATGAATTGTAAGAATATCCTGCTATCTTGGTCAAACAAATGAATACACCTGAGCCAAGACTATTATTCAATAAGTTACTTAAAGATAACTTATCTCAGTAAGAGGTTTTAAGATCATTTATGAATACATTCAGTTATATATTATAAACAAAATAACACTTATCACTTCAAATAAAAGTGGGAAATTTACAAAAAATCTAAAATGGGTGCCTCTTAAACTCTGGAGTTTTAATCACACGTCTGACAAGTCCTGCCGAAGCAAAGCTACCAGCTAAGCTGTCCTTGGAGTTTCTTCCTGGCCACTCCCACGTGCACCACGCACTTCAAGTCCCACATCTCCGCATCACACTGATTTCCCACAGGAGTGCAATGCTCCACTGATTTAGAGCCATCTGTAGCCAAAATTAATCATATTTCAAGAATCTTACCTGTTCTGAATTAAAGCAATTACTTGGGAATATGTCTTTCCAATAACACTTTCTCCATTGACTTTTATAATTCGGTCACCTTCAAACAAGAGTAAAAAAAAAAAAGAATACATATATATATCAAATGAGGAATTCCTAAAGAAAGTCACTTCTGAATACTTTTGAAACATATCTTTTAATTAATTAATTTAAAAATAATTTTTTAAAATTGTTTTTATGAAATATATCTTGAGAAACATTTTTAATGAATCCTTGCTCATTGTTTTTTAAAAACATCTTTTTAAAGTATTTTAACAGTATCTTTTAAAAAATGAATCTAATTTTAATATATCCAGCTTCTTATAAAATATAGCCATGTTTTAAATAAGAGTTCCAGTCATTTATGAATTTGGACACCTCAAAAGGTGTAATTACCAAGTGGCCGCAGTTCTACTGTACTATCTATGCCCCTAGTAGCTATTTTCTGAGTTGTGGTTTTTCTGTTTACTTTGTCACCTGTGAGAGAGAAACATTATTCCACAGATTACACAACTGATTGCGTTAGTATCTCAGTGTCCTCTACATCCAGCCCAGCTGATTTCCTTGTAGCATTCTTTGAATCTATTTAGTTTATTGATTGGTGCTCTATTATAAACTTAAATATGGGTCTGCATAAGGTTTTGATGTTTACATGTGTTAACTTGCTCTTCATTTTAATGGAGAAATGGACATTTGGATTACTCAGAAAAACTCGGGGGAGTAGAAAGGAAAAGACTGGGAGAGAAAGGACAGGTGAAAGAGGAATAAAGGAAAAAAATGTCCTTTGTGCTGATCACAGTATCTCTATTTCATCTTCTCATCTTGTGATGCTTAGAATGTGACAGGTGATACATTCCAGGAAATGGGATCTCATATGTACACTGACATGCACGTTTTATGTATTAATGACACTGAAATTAGGCTTACTTTAAGTATGACAAAAAAGATAATTAAGGTAGGTAATAAAGGTAGGTAACAGTGCCTCCTCATAAATCTTAGCAATGACACTCATTACTGATATTTGATAATACCTGTAGGTAAAAAGACAACATATCTATAGCCAAAAAGATAACATTTCATTCAAAAGCAAACAAAAGATAGTTTTTCACTAATACCCATTTTAAATTATTCCATGTTTAAAAACACAAGAGATGAGCAACTATTTTAGAGTGTGCATTAATCTAAATGAAATCTCTACTTAGTTTTTATTAAAAATCACAAATCAGAAAATCAGAAAATATTTTCAGAATGAACCACTATAAACCATATCCACTGACACCTACCTGAGGCTAGGCTTGCACTGCAGTAGAGATTTAGGCTGCTTTGTGTGGGGCAGATTAATTAATTCAGATCGGATCACTTTCAGAACTTAGAGATCCAAGAAGATTATTTCAATTATGCCTGTAAATATCTTCATCTTTTCCCTATGCCGTAATCCTTTGTCAAAATGAAATGTGTGCAAAAGAGGTTCTTTAAAGGGCCTCCAAGAGTCCATTGTGTAAGTGGTACCAAAATGGCCCACACTTTATAGTTCATATTATTTCTGTACAAACACATCCATTTGGGTACCAAGAAACATAACCAACTGAGGTCTCAAAAATAGTAATAATAGATGTGAAGAAAAAGAAAGAAACATACAAAAAGATAGCTAAGAAAAAATAAAAAAAAGCAAAAGAGAAATTGAAAGGTGTTGTTCAAAGAAGAATATCAGCACCTGTGCATAATCCGGCTTCAAAAGCAGGTCCTCCTTCTCTAACCTGTTTCACGAATATGGTGTCCATGGGCTCCAGGCGGTTTCTCTGTTTTCCTGCGGGAGACAAAAAAGCCCAAGGCATGGTTGTACTCGACAATCTTTTATTAAACACCAAAATGTAAAATGATATTTAACTGAAACAATTAAGCAAAGATTCTCAATGAAGTAGTAAATACATACCCTAAATCTGGGTGCTAAAATCATAATTTAGGGGTTTTTGTTAATTCAAAAATTTATTTTGTTTCTTCCATAAGATGACAGTAGTAACAGTTTCCATTTACTGGGCACGTTCTCTATGTTCTGAATGTTTCCTTCATAAGTTATCACATTCTGTATGTACCCAGTAATTATAAGTACTACACTAAGTACTGTGCATAGCTAAGAGCTGATTTTTATAGCAAGTAAGCATTACTATCACCAATGCATAAGAAAACTGAGGTGCAGGGGGATTAAATAAATTCTCTAAGGTCACATCCTTAGATTACACAGGCAGTATTCTACCACCTTTTAATACTACATCGTGCTAAGCTTTAAGCTATAATGATGAACAAGACATAGTACTTCCCCTTTAGGGATTCTCGTAGGAAAGAGATAAACAAAGAAGGGCACTATAGTACAAAAAGCATCCAGTCCTGACAGTGAGGAGCACATGATCACCCTGCAAGTCAAGTACTTCACAAATCGCTGTCCATGAACCACCTGCAGTAACATCTATGGTGTTTGCTAAAAATCAGTGAGGCCCAAATAGAAATCTGCTGTGTCAACAAGTTTTCCAGGTGAACCATACACCCCCTAACACTTGAGCACGACTAACAGTTTCAGTAAAATAGAAGCCAGGGAAAGATTCACAGACAAGAGGACTTTAAGCCAAATGACAAGCATCATGACAAGTACTGTGGGAGAACAAAAAGGTAGGCAGTGGTTCTCAAAAAGTGGTCCCCAGACCAGCAGCATTGGTATCACCGGGGAATGAGGTAGAAATGCAAATCTGGGGTCTCCACCCCAGATCTACTGAAAGAAAAACTCGGAGGTGTCTGTGATGCTCACTCCAGTTTGAGAATCCCAGCCCTGACCCTAAAGAAGAATATAACAGGTAACATGCACGAAGTAATATGATACTTGTTAAACAGCAGCACTGGGCAGAAAATGACTGCGTGTCAAATACAAAGGCTTTATAATGACTGCCATATAAAACTGAATTTTTATCATGGTGTATCACAAAGGTAGCTCAAAAGAAGTTTCCCGGTAGAGGAATACTGATCAGTGGCTACCTTTACATATTTACCTACTTATACTGAAAAAAGTCCTCCTAACTAGTGAACAGCTAACTCAACTACTAAACAAGTAATAGGTTTAATGAAAATTGCTTATTTTAAAAACCAGCAGACATAGATTCAAACCCTTGCCTTGTCACTTGATAGTCTAGTTGCAATTAAGTAAACTTTTGTACTTAAAGAAATCATTACTTTTTCTTCTATAATATAAATAATCATTCTATGTTTTTATACTCCTCAAGGGTTTCTACGAAGACTAAATGAGAAAACAGATAAAAGCATTCAGTATACCGTAGTAATTTCTCAGTAGATGTATATTTCTACTCTTCCTTACATAGTGCTTAAATGAGGAGGACTATTGTCTTATTTTTATGTTCTCAAGAATTTGTATGTTCTCAAGAAAATTTTGAATACTTATAAAAACATCCTTTCAAAATATCTCTACCCAATTTTAAATACTATAAATCTACATTAATTATACACCAGATATCTTCCCCAAAAAAACTTCAAACAGCCTTCTCTCTATGTCCAGATAACATGAAAACATTGTGAATCCTTTTGTCCCTTCTGATGAGCTATGATAGATATGACAGACAACTGTGATTGCTTTCTCCGTGAGATTTAGGAGTAAAAAGACAACAAATATTAGTTAAATCTGTACTACATAGAAGAATGTCCTAATTCTTAAAGTACTTAGGGACTAATTATACCTACAACTTCAATTTCAAATGGTTTGGGGGTGAAATAAACCAAGATACCCACACACCCAGATGCGCACACAGTTAAAGCAAACATAGCAACATGTAAATTGTTGAGTCAAGATGGACAGCATTTATTTGCTATACTTTGAAAATATTTTTTTGTTAAAAGCTGGGGGAATTTTCCTGTATGTGCCAGGCTTTACTTTCCTTCATAAGTTATCACTCACTACCTGAAATTATAGTTTTATTTGCTTACATGTTGGTTGTATGTCTCTCCCATACAACAACACCTGACACACAGCAGGCATTCAATAAGTAATTATTCAATTAATGAAAAAATTTATTGTCTGGTTTAAGTCTTGCAAGTCTTCAAGATGGGCTTAGGATCCTAATATCACCATTGCACTGAGGAAAAAACAGAGCCTAACTCCTTGTACTTGCAAAGAGACAGAGAATGGATTTGAACACAGGTTGGACTCCAAACATGGTGTTCCATGCAGCTTCAGAAGGAACTGAACTACTTATTCATTTGTCAAGCTTTACTGAATACAAGTAGACAGTACACTTAGCAATTAATCTGAAAGGATGCAAACACTTAACTCAAATTGGCAGTCAGGCTAGGTCCCTCTGTAGCCAACTTGCCATTCACAACAGCTTGCGTAAGGAAAACCATCTATTTTCTCTTGGCTAGAGATATGAGGGTTTAATAAGTTTTGTTGTATCAAGTTATTGCTTTCAAGAAAGATTTATGTAATAAAAGAGAAGAAACATTTTTCTTATTAATGTCTTCTAGTCCACTGTGTCCCAAAGGTGATAATACCAGACTTAGATTTAAAAATACAAAATGTCAATGACCATTAATGAATTGTACAAGTAATAAAAAGTTGGCTGAGTAGCAGTGTAATGACTTTTGAAAATTTTTGATAGAAAACTTCACGCGCACAGAACAATTAGTATGTAGTCCAAAATAACTCAGTTCTAACTTCCATAAAGGAAATACTGATTTTGCAATGACTGCTTGTGTAAAAAATGACACTTTGCCATCGACAAATCTCTCAATATGCTATGCCTTAAAACATATGAATCGACTCAAAAAACACACAGACTACACTAAAAAAAGAGGCCAATCCTATAGCAAGTCCTATTATGTCTTCTGAGAGTAACACTTTTGATTCTTGTTTCTGGGCTTCCCTTTCTGGACTTTCTCCAAAATCCTGACTTGCTATTAGTACCTAGGTATTATCCAATTCCTCTGGACAATAGCAACATCTCCCACAGATATCCCTTAATTATAGGCAGGTTCACTAAGAAATATACTTCTCTTCAATTTCCATATTCTTTGACTCCAAGTCTTGAGTTAAACACTTAGTTCCTTAATTTGAACAGTGTCTGTTTAATATCTGCTGCCTGCAATTCTGCTAGAACTGGAAATCAATGGTATCAAATTTATCATATGTCATTCAATCTCTTATGTCTCTGTTTTTTGTAAGTCAACTTCTAGATATGCAGAACTAAAAGCTCAGTCCTGAATCCTGGCAATTCCCCAGGAAGAATGATTCTTCACTTCCCTGGACGATCGTTTGGCAGAGTCCGATGGCTTTCCTGGCAATTCTTAGCATAAGCCTCTTTCAATTCTACATCTGCATTTTATAATTTCCCAATTTTCTGAAAACACATAGGGCATGTTAAATTCCTTATTCATTTGTCATTTCCTTGACCTTATCAAAAGAAAGAAAAATGCTTCCTTTTAGCACCCACATGTAACTAAATCTTTCTATATTTGAGAAAGGAAGTAAAAATCTTATATGGACTAAAATGGCTAAAATTATCAAGTACAGAAAGTCTCACTTTATGCCATTTAATGTAAAATTAGTAAAGACTTAAACAAGAAGACAAAAAGTATACACGAATTTACCTGAGGCGGAATATTAGACTATGAAATAAGAAAGCATGAGCATACTTTTACATTATTATAAGTACAATCAGTTGGAGAAAAAATAACGTGAGCAACTGCCATCCAAACACTGGATGAAAACCTAGGTGGACATGATTTTTATTCTCCATGTCAAGTATAATGGAGTAGGGCCCACGGAGAGTGCGCCCTATGACCAGATTACATAGTTTGAAATCTCAGCTCTAACACTTATTTTCCAAGTAGGATTTCCAGATTCTGCAGTATTTGGTACATGCTTGTATTAAACATTAGTTTTCTATCAGAAACTCATATTTAATTGTGCCTCCTGTATTTTATCTGGTGACCCTATCACCAAGTGACTTTAGACAAATGTTTTATTTATTCCTACCCAGTAAGGCTGCTATATTAAAACAGATAATCCATTAAAATACTTACATAATATCTCATACACTTACTACTATGCTAGTTGATGACAAACCTTCATCAGGATGCTTGTATACAAAAAGGTCTGTATACAAATCAGGATGGTCAAGGTCAGAGTGCTCATCGCACTGCATGTGCTTGATAAATACTGGCTCAAGGAGTATACAGCCTTAACTGTCATATTATGGGCAAGTCTAGGAATACAGACCCAAGAAAAGGGACACTAAAGAAAAGAAGGTGGAAAAGTAAGAAAGACTGTACTAAAAGATTTCCAGTAGCTGACAGGAACCTCCATCTACCTCCAAAGGGACTAAAATCAGAGTGCTTCATCGCTAGGCCGTGGGCTTTGTCAGTTAGAAAGATGACTTAAATCACCAATGGCCTTCCTCTTTGAAGAGTGCTAAAGTCGAAATCACCTGAAACATTTAAATTATTTCAAAATTAAAATACTAAGCATACAAAGCAAACAGATGAAAAGTGAATAGATTATTTTAAGAAATTACAAAATTTACGCTATGCCAATTACAAAAAGGGCCCTGTAATGAGGATGCATAGAAAAACAGATAAGCCTAGGTCAAGAATCCTAGAGTTCTGGGGACAAGAGAAATACATTTCTTAATACATTGAAAATATATATCCTTTACACAAAGAAATACTTAATATTGTAGCCGAAAGTAAAGCAATAGAAAATAATGACTATCACTAAAATTAAGCTTTTTCCCCCTTCTCTCTCATAATGTTCAAACTTGCTATTAAATTTTTTAATGGAACCAAATTTTCTCTGCTTTTATTGTGAGCTATTTTTCAAAGTGTTCCATTTATTAATTTCTTTGCCGTAGAAAAACAATTCTATCTACACATGAGAGAAGGCAGTTGAAATTAAACTATGCTTCAATGTGAGTTATAAATTAGCCTTGGAAAAGGTATACCCTCTGCAGAGGTGGAATGCTGAAGAGGCACATCACATAACAGAATATTAGAGCTTCAGGCATTAATTATTTAAAGAAAATCAATTAAATAGCTTATTGAAATTAATACTTATTTTCAGACCAAAAATAATTGAAACTATAATGGAGATTAAAATAATATTAAAATTGAGTCTGAATGATGACAAATGATCCTGACTTCCCTATGATGGATAATAGATTGCCACAGGGAAAGGGGGACATGTAAAAGAATTTATTGAGAAAAGTTAGGAATTAAGGATCTACTAAGGCAAAAAACTAATGGAAGGAGTAATAAACACCATGTTCAGGCTTGTGATTACCTCTGGGGGAAAAGAAGAGGGGATAGTAGTATAAAATATATGTTTACAGTCATTTATGTCTAGGGGCGGGTAGGGAAGATGTGTATAAGAGGCTTAGGGGAGAAATGCTGAAATGTTAAGATAACAGAGATAGATAGCAAGCATTTAGAACTTACATTTCCCCCTATGTTTTCTGTTTGCCTGAAATATTTTGTAACTATTTTTTTATTGTTGAAAACAGGCTTCTGATTTTTATTCTAGGAGTTGGGTTTGCTGACGGCACACAAAATTATCTTAAGAGTCTTAACAGAGACACATTGCCTAACATAAAACTATGTATCAAATGACAAATATATCCCAATATGATAAATAATTAAGTGGAATCCAATTTAATATGTGTCATATATCAGGTGCTTTTTTCCTTTGGTGAAGGGCAGATGCAGCAAGGGGGAGGGGAATACACACACGTGCACGCCAGAGCGCGCGCGCACACACACACACACACAGTCTGTCCAGAGAGTATCCAGCCATGTAATGTGAAAATAGAGACATTTATTGAAGATACAACATGCAAGAAACATTGTACACAGGACAATGATGCCTCAGGTCCCTTCAAAGTAAGCACTTTGGGACCTCACATAGTTATCCCAATTATAATCAGCTGCCCCACTGTATTATCCTGAATCTCATCGATGGTCTGAAATTTCTTCCCTTTCAAAGATGGTTTTAGTTTTGGGAAAAGCCAGAAGTCCCAGGGTGCCAAATCTGGGCTGTTGGGGGGCTGAGTCACCTGGGTGATTTGTTGTTTCACCAAAAAACTCCTCACAAGACGTGATGTGTGAGCAGACATGTTGTCTTGATGAGGCTGCCCAGCACCAGTTGCCCACAGCTGCAGCATTCTGCATCATCCCAATAGTTTCCACGAAGTAATGTTCAAGCTTAACACAGAACAGGATGCAGATGTGTTGCCCTACTTGCTCAGTCATTTTGAATTCAGAGGCCATACACAGTACACATGCTCACTCAGCAGCATCTATCGCCCCCACTGACTAGTACAGTGAAGTCGTCACTGCTCATGCATGAGCATTCCGGTCCACTCTCCTTGGGAGTCTGATTACATCAATATTACACAAACCCTTCTTGTTTTATTAACAATGGCTAGACTTTTTTCCAGATAGACCTCATATATGCCAGCTTATTTAATCTAGGCATTCCCCAAAATCCCACTTAAGAGGCTCTCACTTCCAGGGCGATGGCTAGGACTTTAAATCTCCCAAGTCTCCAATCTGCAGCTCTAGCAATTGCCATGACCTTCAGAACCAAAATTCCAATAACCTTTGGACACTTGCAGTAAGTACCATGTCACCTATCAGGTCTCAACTGCATTGTCTACTATAGGCAATCACATACCATCTCCCTACTCGATCTGACTTTCAAGTAATAACAAATAGGACAAAATGAAATAAGAAAATCTGTTTAAAAGCAGAACATGTTCTAACTTAATTATGCTAAACTTTGTTTTGACCCACACACATCTAATTTTTTGTGGAAAATGCCCAATACACACAAGTAGAGAAAACAGAATAAACCCTCAAGAACACAACTTAAGCAATTATGAAGGATCTTTCAATTGTTTCATTTACACTACTCTTTATTTTCCTAGAAAATTTCAAAGCAAATCCCAGATATATGTCTATTCATTCATAAATACTTTAAATATTTAGCATATACCACTAACAAATAAGAATTTTACTGGTTTTTTTTTTTTTTTGAAAGGAAAGACAAAAAGTCCTCGTATGGTTCTGTAGAGTATGTAGTCTTCAGTTCAGGGTGGATAATATAAGTTTGACAACAAACTCAATCCTACTTTCGGCTTCCTAAGTGCTCACTTAAACATTAAGGCAAAGTAATAAGTCATGACAGAGAGATGAGGGCACCAACTAGCTATGAAATAAATTTAGAAAGATTTCTCATGTAAAATCACAATAGTACCCTAAATTAAGTTCCCAATGGAATGTCCAGGCTATGTGTTCAAATTCAGTGAGTTTACATATGCGGGAGAGCATACCCTCCATCTCCAACACATAGAATAATGCCTGGCATATAGTAGATACTCAATAAACAATCTACTGCTGGCTGGTTCAAATTACAGCCCTAGAAAAATGCTAGCAGTAAAACTGCCCCAAACCAACTCAGAGATTTGTTTCAGGAACAAAGCCACTGTTTTACAAGTGATCTGTAAAATTTCCTTCAAATAGTAAAAGGAAAATGCTGCCACTTAACAGTAATTTGAATAGAATACCACTAGGTGTCAGACATGAATCAAAATTTTCTGGCTTTATAAACTACTAGGCAACAAAGACCCTGGAAGGGTGTTATTCATTCAACAAATATTTATTGAGCTCTGGCCATGCTGCCAGGTGCCAACTGTCCTACAATGAACAAAAGAGTCCTGGGATCTGCCTTCTGGAGTATTTTAAGTTTTTCTCTCTAATGTTTCGGGAAATTTCACAAACTGTATCACGCCTAGATTCATAGCCCTGCTATTTCTGTCGTGCTAGATTTTAATTACTCTGAAAACCCAGAAAAATCTTTTACAGTGCTCTAACCACCAGCAACTATCTTTCCACCTCTGATCTTACCGTGGCCCCACCTCTTCACCTGTTAAACTTGAGCCTCGACTCTTCAGACTTCCACTCCCTTCGGCCCCTCTCTTCTCCAGCACTACCAGTTTCCCTCCAGAAATCACTTTCTTACGAAGTTTTACCCATGCACCAATATTTCCACAGAATTCAACAGCATCCTCAACTTCCTCTCCTCCTTGACCTTAAAAAGCATTCAATGTGCCAATCTCCAACTGTGGAGAAGTCTAACCATATGCTGCCTGCTCTTGTCCTTGTTCTACTGCAGCTGAACACAACTGCATAACCCATTGGTTTACAGTTTCCCAATGCAGCTAAGTTCTTGACACTGCTCACTGAAGTCTCTTGCTTGTTTTTTTTTTATTATTATCCTCCCCCAGGGTCATTTTTACACTGCTTTTACAAAGAGGGAAAGGGTTAGAGAGGTGGTTGGATTCTGGATATATTCTGAAAGTGAAGCTGACAGATTTGCTGATTAATTTAATACAAGGAAGCCCTGGCCAGGTCACTCAGTTTGTTAGATAGATAGTCCCAATATGCCAGGCTTGTGGGTTTGAACCCCTGTCGGGGTATATACAAGAGTCAGCCGATGAATGCATAAATAAGTGGAACAACAAAACAATGTTTCTTTCTCTTCCTCCTTTCCTCACTTTCTCTAAAATAAATTTTAAAAAATTAAAAAAAAAAAAAGAAAGAGGGACAGGGAAAGAAGAAAAGAGAGAAACATCGAAGTGAGAGAGAAGCATCACAAGCACCTGGATCTGGCACTGAACTTGCAACCTGGTATGTACCTCAACCAGGAATCGAAACTGCAACCATTTGGCTACAGAATGACGATCCAACCAACGGAGTAACACTTACCAGGGCTCTGGCTCACACTTTAATTTCCATTCCTTCAAGGTTGCCTCTTGGAACTTGCTATTTCATTCAGATTTCCTGCCACTGTTTGGATAACCTTGTCTCTTTCTTAACTGTATCTCAATTGCTATATCCTCATTTTTTTTTGTTTTAATTTTTGCTCATCCTTACTTCCTCGTGTCCTATCTATCTCAGGTGATGTTTCCCCTCCAGTATTGCTCAGTTAATGGCACCTCTATCTATCCACTCATTCATGCCAGAAAAGCTCAGCGTAAGGATGACTTCACAAGTCATCCTAAGGTGATATGTCATCACCTTAAGTGGTGACATATAATCCATCCCCAAGTTCTACCTCCAATTCTGGGTACATATAACCTCTAATATCTCTGAGGTCTGTTCTGGAATACTGCTTTTCCTTCTTCCAGATAAAATCCTATTCATCTGTCAACAGCACGAAAGACGCCTCACTCGAAAACCCTTCCCTGGTGGCTAGACTACTCCCTGTGCTGTGATACTGCAGCGACTGTACAATACATACCTCTATTTTTCCACTTATGTAATTATCGTATACTTTCATCCTTCACCAGAATAGGAACTTCTCACAGCCAGAGCCTGCATCGTATCTATTCATAAAGTATACATGCCAGGAACTGTTCTGGGTTTTAAGGAAAAAGGAATGAATGAAATAAACTTTCTGCTCTACATTCCAATGGAGACAGGCAAATGTTCAACAAAAAACAAGTAGTGTAAGAGACAGTGATAAGGATTACAGAGAATAATAAGCAGAGTGAGAAGGAAGGGAAAGTGACAGGCAGGGCTGTAATACTATTTTTATGAAATGACCAGGGAAGTCCTCTCTAACATGTGACATTGGAACAACTCTCTGAAGGAAGTGGGGTGAGAAGCCACATTGCTCCCTTCCCAGCAATTAGTTTAGTCAATTGCTCATGGCAGTGACTCAACAAATGTTTGCTGAGTGAATGAACAAACAACCGGAAGTATATTTCAACACAACGTATTTCACATTCATACTCAAATATTTCTATTCTAGTTTTACACCACAGGCAAACAGTTATCAATTAAACTTCAGAAGCAGGGACCATAAACTACTTATTATATTATATAAAAATTAACTTTTTATTACCTGGAAATATGAATCACATACTTTGGATGTAGACCAGTCAGAGAGCAATCAGAAAAAAAATGAGACTACGCCGCTAGGGGTGTGTGTTCAAGGTCTTAAGTCGCAGAGCAGCTAGGAAAAGACAACTCACCATCACCTAACCACAGAGTCACCTCTGAACAACATTTCCTACAGAGAAGTTATTTCCAGAAGGCAGTCTAGGACAGCAATACTCTGACCAGGCACTTTCCTTGATTTTTCATCTTTCTAGCCCTATCTGTTCAGTACCTCCACTTCGTTTTCTGAAATCCTAGATTGCATATTTCTCAAAGGTTTAGAACCCTTGAAGAGATTTGTTAAAATCATATTATCTTCTTACTCTGACAAAGTAACTTTACTTAGTGTGGCTTTCAAAGTCTTAAATCTACTACAAAAAAATTGGCTTTCTGACAATAGCTACTTTAATCCAAACTTCCTTCATTTCAAATTACTATAAATATGGTTCCTGAGACTTTCAAAGAGGAGTTAGAAAATTATTTTTTGCTTCCCATTTAACTTGACTACCTTACCAGTGTATTTTATAAAAACAATGCTCCAATTCCTACTGAAGCCCAGAAGTAACATGTTGTTGTTTTTGCTGTCCTGGCTTGCCAATTTAGCAGCTATGTGAAATAAGGTTTCTGAATTTAAAAACTGTCGCTGACACTTTGTGTTAGCAGGTGACTGGTGGGAGAAAAGTGAAAGAAAAGGAGAAGGGCAGCAGAGGTAGAAGTTTTTCCTCGACAGCAGAGGTACAGACACGAACGTGCTGACTTCCGCAGCTTTGGGAACAGTGATTTTGGAGCGGTGCCAAGTCAAGGTGGCACCTCCCTTGATTCACTCACTCAACAACTATTTGAGCTGTTACTGCGTACCAGGGGCATACAGGGCACTGAAAATTCAACAGTAAAAGGCAGTTTCCATCCTTCATGATCTTTGTTCTTGAAGTACTACACACAAATATATTTTTTCATAAACATAATAAATAGTCTCGGTATGTAGGAAAATCATACCTTGCATATTCTAACAACCAATTTTGGACAAGAGATATAATCACTCCCTTATGCTCCTGCTCTTCCCGTATCAGATTGGTGCTGCCACCACCACCTCCCAGGGATGGGTATTTCAGGAGGTAGAAAGTCTCTACTTGTTTACTGCATGGCGTGAGCAATTACTCAGATGAACTGATTCCAAAATATGAGTAGGGATTTTCCGGCAGAGAACTAGGAAAAGAGTTTATCGGCATCTTTCACTAATTGAAAACCATCAAACAATCTACTTCATCTTGTATAAAGGATCTTTTCAAACATGTGAAAACAGCTATCTCTTTCCCCCACAAGCAACACTCTTTCAAAAGAAAGTCTCTAGTTCTTTCAGTGTTTTCAAAATATACATATCAGCCCTGGCTGGTGTGCCTCACTGGAATGAGCATGGGCTGCGAAACCAAACGGTTGCCAGTTTGATTCCCAGTCAGGGCACATACCTGGGTTGCAGGGCCAGGTCCCCAGTGGGGGGCATTCAAGAGGCCACCATACATTGATGCTTCTCTTCCTCTCTTCCCCCTCTCTAAAAGTAAATAAAATCTTAAATATATATATATCATAGTTTCAAAATTTACATATAACCTTGTCATCATTGTCTTTCATATATGAGGCTCCCCAGTGTTTTAACCTTAATCAGAAGAAGACCCTACTGCCCACCTACACAATGGCGAGGAACAAAATAAGTGTACTGAAGTTAACTTGTCACTAGCAACATACCGAATCACTTATTATCTTTGTGTGTGTGTGTGTGTGTATATGTGTGTATGTATATAACCTTAGGAAACATTTTTACATTAGGAAACATTGCTCACAATAGCAAACTACAAATAACTTGGTGATTTTATTATAATTACATTCATAAGATTATTTACAAGCATTTTAATAAGGCAAATTCATAAGCAGCCAACCATCCAGTAAAGTATCAATGTACTGGAGAAATGAGCTAGTATAAAGAAATGCTTAATTTATATTAGAACCACAGTACAAATACACACAAGTATGCCCAGCTACCAGAAAATTATACCCCAAAATACTACTAATATCAATAATATAACATATGTCCAGACTAGTGAATATAAGCTTCCATTTTAAGGGCTTCTCCAACCAGCAGGCAGAAGAAAAAGCCCAAAACCTGCCCAGCTAGGACTCTACTCTGCCCAGTTAGGACTCTACTAGGAGACTCTCCCACACTTATGAGTAAGGTAACCGGAAATAATGCTCTCACCATCCGCGGTTACCTTGGCACTATGCACAATAGGAAAGGGAGGAGGGGAGGAAGGGAAGACCAATCTCTAAGACATGACTATAGGCCAAACTTTACATGGATATTAAGCCAAATCAAGTAACAGCCTGGCTCTGGATAAAAACAAATACTAATCAACTTCAAAGTATCGCTAAGTAGTAATTTTTGAAGGTCAACAAACATAAAATAGTCAAATATACACAGCAAATAAAAACCCACTCCAAGCTAGAACAGGCAAGAAAAACAACAAAAAAGAAGCAAATTCACAAATTCTCCTGATAATGGAATTACTAGACAGATTATAAAACAACTCTGTTTACCATCTTTGAAGAAATTTGAAAAATAATCCTAAGAACAGTAAAGAGAAAACTGTAAGAAATGACTGAGCTTGTTTGGTGTAGCACTCTAGAGGACTTATAAAAACAAAAATGTAAAACTCAAATAGCTAAGAAGAAAATTATCAAAATATACTGGAAGAAGTTATCTAAAATGTAGCCTCCAAAATAGAGAATTCAGGAGCCATGGGGGATAGAGGGGAAAAAAAATTAAATAAGTTTGTGACCCTAGAAGAATTAAAGAGAGCACTAGGGCATAGAGGGACAGAGATACTAGACGAAAATTTTCTAGAACTGGTGATAGACATCCATCCACAGACACAAGAGGCTCAAATGAATCCCAAATAAGAAAAAGAAAAATAAGTTCTCACCTATACTCATCATTATTAAATAGCTGAAAACCAAAGACATAAAGAAAACCTTACCAGCAGATATTTTACAAGTTTGCCTTCAAAGAACCAATAAATCAAAACACGACTTCTTACTAACAAGAATAGAAGTCAAGAGAGTGGAATATTATCTTCTTCGATGTGCTGAAGGAAAATATCAATGTGGAATTCTGTAGCAGCAATAATATCTTTAAAAAATGAGGGCAAAAGACAGACCTCTCAGAAAAAACAAAAGCTGAAAGCATTGCAACACAACATAAAGGTAACATGTACGTTGGGGGGAGACAAGTACAGCTAATAACATGTTCTAAGATCCTTACATTGTTTCAGGAGAATAAAACATTAGTTAGTATTAGACTGTAATAAGTTTGCATATTGTATTTTCTAGAAAAACCACGAAATGAATGGCTATATTTAATCTCAAAAAAAGAGAATAGAAATATAAGAAACTCAAAATAAAATAGAAGTAGAAATTTCAAAATAAATTAAGAGCTTAAACAATAAATAATTATATTAAATGTAATATACAAAAATGTCCAAATCTAACTTTGAAATAAAAGAAAATATATGCAAGTCATAGATCTGATAATGGTTTAGTATCAAGAACACTTACAATTCAAAAACAAAACTACAATCTAGTTTTTAAAATGGGCAATGAACTTGAATAAACACATCTGCAAAGAAAATATACAAATGGCCAACAAACACAGGAAAAGATGGTCAACCCCATTAGTTTTTACGGAAATGGAGAGCAAAACCACAATGAGATATCAGTTTATATTCACTAGGTTCGCTATAATACAAAAAAAAATAAATAAAAGTCATTGATGAGGATGTGGGGAAATTGGGACTCTCAGACATTGCTGGCTGTAATGTAAAACGATGCAGTTGCTGTGGAAAACAATTTGGCAGTTCCCCAATATGTTAAACATAGAATTACTACACAGTAATAGAAAGGTGGGAAAAGCCCAAATGTCCATCAATAGATGAATGAATAAGCAAATGTGGTATATACATGCAATGGAATTATTATTCAGCTATAAAAAGAAATAAAGTACTGATGCATGGCACATACAGAGAAACCTCAAAAACATTATAAAAGTGGAAGAAGACATACAAAGGAAGGTTACAGCCCTGGGCAGGTAGCTCAGTTGGTTAGAGCATTGTACTGATACACGAAGGTTGCAGGTTTGATCCCTGGTCAGGGCACTTACAAGAACCAACCAATAAATAAGTGGAATGAAAAAATCAGTATTTCTCTCTCTCCCTCTTTCTAAAATCTATTTTTAATTGAGAAAAAAAGGTTAGTAATGAATGATTCCATTTAAGTGAAATACCCATAGTAAGTCAGTCCCTATGGACAGAAAACAGATTGGTGGTTGCCAGGGACCTAGGAGAGAATACTGAAGGGCTGCTCAGCGGGCATGGGCTTTCAGGGGCATGCAACGTTTGGGAACCACACAGAGGTGGCAGAGGCACAACACTGCACATGTGTCCTTCAGTTCTGTACTAACTGCCATTGAATTGTTCACTTTAAAATAGCAAATTTGATTCCACCAATAAGAGAAATGTTAATGGGACTGATCCATAATGCTGAGTGTATTACAGTGTATGGATGCACCCCAATTTGGTTATCTATTAATTATGTTGATGAATATTTAGGTTGAATCCCATGTTTATTTATGTGAATCAACAGCTATGGACCTGCCTGTACAAATATTTTTCCAGATAAATGTTTCATTTATCTTTAGTAAATTCCTATGAGTGCCCTTACCATTTCATAAAACTAAGTGAAAAGCAATACCAAAATGTTAGGTATCAAAAATATAGGTGAATCAAAAATGTAAATCAATTACAAATAATAAAGTAATAATGCTTTATCCTTAAGTTCAACAGACTTACACCGACAGGACATGTTCAATTACAAAGATAAAGCAGAAACTTTAGGAATTAAGTATTAAATGCTAACTACTATATTAGCCAAATTGTATCTAGAAATTGAAACAAGGATTTTTTTAACACTCCTTCCCCTTCAAGGGAGCACAGTCATCTTTCTTACAGGTTTTCAAGAGTGAATCATGTGACAGTAAAGAACTTCCTGAGAAGCCATGGCAGAAATTGAGAGAATACTCTAGAAGCAGATTGCCTGAGTTCACAGTCCCACACTGCCATTTGCTAGTTATACAAAAACACTGTGTTTCAGTTTCCTCCCCTAAAAATAGAAGTAATAATATCTGCCTCCCAACCCCAAAAAGTTGTTGAGAGGATTAAATAAATTAATCCGTGGAAAGTCTTTGTACATTGCCTGACACAGTGTTAATAGCTGCTACCGCCACCATGATATCACCATCACCATCACCAACCACCGACATCATCACCATCACCGCTATCACCACCAGCCACCACCACCACCTCCATTATCATCACCATTCGTACTTCATCACCATCATCATCATCATCATCACCACCCCTATGTCCTAAAATATGTTCAACACAACTTTAGACACCTGTGGTTATTCTACTAAAACATACTAAAAATTTATAAAATATGTAACTAATGAGAATATTTACCTAACTACCCGAGGAACACAAATAGTCTAAACTATCAATACAGTTAAAAATGGGTCCTAGGCGGTTCAGTTAATAATGCTTTCCAAAGACACCAGCAGAGATCCATGGAGCTCAGCTAGTACTGCTGTACTTAGAAGTAATGAAGGATGACTATGATACTGTACCACTGCACCATAGACTCAACCCTGCCCATAATAAAAATATCTTCTCACAACAAGTTTTTATGTCTACATTTTATTATAATAGTAATTTAAGGGAATAGATTTTCAACCTGTTAATGAAAACTAATGGCTTAAAATATACCCAATTTTCTCAGCTTAAAACAATTTACCTCTTCATTAAAATGAAGAACATTTGATACCTAAACACAGTGGGTACTGTACATATGGTATAAAATGATGAAGTAGGGTTAGTCAGATTTCTCTCAGGAATTTGTATGCATGATAATTAGAGAGGAAGAAAAAAAAGATTCACTAAGGATTGTACTTTATACAACGTCAGCTCAGGAGAAAATCATGTATAATAAAAATAAACTGTTTAAGTCATTTAAATCATCCTACAAATAACAGAGTTTGGAGTTTGTATTTCTAGAAGATCAAAAGCCAAGATTTTGTGTTATTACTCTGTATTTAGTAGTTTTCCAGGTCCCAATTCTAGTGTCTGTGGTTCCCTGGGTTTCCTTGACTTGACTTTGATTTTGGAAATGCCCTATTGGTTTTTAGAATAAACATATCATTTCTGAGGTGGTGTGAGGGAGTTTCTATTTCCTGCCACTGAAAGAGATTTGATTATTAAAACACTCTAATAGGCAGCCCTGGCTGGCGTAGCTCAGTGGATTGAGCGCGGGCCTGGGAACCAAAACATCAAGGTTCGATTACCAGTCAGGGCACATGCCTGGGTTGCAGGCCAGTTCCCAGCAGGGGATGCATGAGAGGCAACCATACATTGATATTTCTCTCCTTCTCTCCTTCCCTTCCCCTCTAAAGATAAGTAAATACAATTTAAAACAAAAACCTCTAATAGGCTATGGAATTGTTTATTCAGAAAAAAATGCAATATACAAAATGTACATTTTTACTGTTGAGAAAATTCATAGAATCCCCAGTTACTTTTCGTTTCTACTATTAAAATGCTTGAATATAAATTTTAAAGCCAAAGTAAAAATCCAATAGTTACTTAAGCAGCTAACAAATGACATAACATTTTAGAATAGCAATTTTCAACTTGTGTGCTGCAAGAATTTTTAAAACACGCAATACCTGGATATTTATTTAGTCAAGGGCACTGACCTCTTTTCTCTTAGACTGTCAAAGAAACAAATGACAACAGCCAATACAACAATAGCCAGCTAGTGTGAATGAATCAAAATAACACTTTTTGGGGGGGGATCAGGTCAGCAAAAAATATTATTTTATGGTGTGCTACAGAATTTTAGTAATTAATTTATGTGTGCCATGAAATGAGAAAGATTGAAAATCACTGTTTTAGAACACTGATCTATCCTTATGAATAAACAGAGAAAATATTTACTCATGGAAGAATAAGAAATAATAGCAATTACAAACTTTCAATTATTTCTATTTTGATTATGAGTATTTGCTCTAGACATTTAAGGACAACAGGATATCAACAAATAGCAATTATCTAGAAGAAACTATTATCACCAAAAAATATTTTTCTACCCTAATGGCTTTTTTCTGTTGTAAATGTTATTTGCATTACTATGCAAAAAACTAACCAACAGAAATGAAAACTAAATTTTAAAAAACAAGAAAGTTATATACGATATAAGAAACAGAATGGAAAATTGGGTAAGGAAAAGAATCAGAAAATTAATGGCAAAGAGATTCCCTTCTATTGCCAAAAAGAAAGAATATCAAAACAAAACCTTTCCATTGTTTCACAGAATTCTGGCATTTTAAGAGGATCTCTTAAAAGTCTGAATGCGATTCTGGCAATTATTGTCTCTCCAGTGGTTCTCGTCTTTGACTTGGATCATCACACTGGAGGCTGGGATTCTATTTAATTAAAATATGATTCATATAAAAGGATTCTGTAATCTCAGTATGTTTGAAAATAAATTTTAAAAGAAGTGAGACTATTAAAAAATCATAATATGTGGTTCAATTAAAATAATAAATTATATGTAGCCTGTCTCTAAATAGGTTACATTCTAAAAGCAGATCTGTTAAGAACTGTGCACACGTGAGAAGTTTTTCTCACACGCAGTGGTTGGTCAGTTTGGTTTGTGTGGTATATTACAAGTACTATACTAGGCTCAGTAGGCCTCTGGGCACACGCCAGAGCAAAGCAGGACATGCATTTACGGGTACTGTGTATTTTCACCTATTTTAAGTGTACAGTGATTCCATAATGCGTAAATTGTGAAACCTCTATTTCAGTGAAGATAATGCTTTCAAGAAGAATCTTTCTGTTGTTCCATAAAGTTCCCGGTGCCCCTTTGCTCTCAGTACTCTGCTGGTCCTAGGCAATCACTAATCTGCTTTCTGTCACTCTAGATCAGTTTTGTCTCTTCTAGAATTTCTTCTGAATGGGATAAGACAATATATAGTTTTTTGTGCCTTTCACTGGGCACAATATTTTTGAGAGTCACTACGTTGTATGTATAGGTACCAACACTACTACCTTTTTTGCTGAGTAGTTTTCCCTTTTATGGATACACTACAAATTGTTCATCCATTCACCTGCTGATGAACGTCTGTAATACTGATATTAGATTTAAAATCTAGGAATGGTTATTTTAAGGGTTAAAATGAGAGAAAATAGTTTCTTTCAGCACTATCAAAAGTAATCTGAAAGTGTAGGGCCAGATAGGACCCTTCATAGTTGTCACTGTTGTGCAAGATGGGCCACTCCTGTGTCACCATCTGTCAGGCACCAGGGCTCAGGATGAAGTCCAAATGTTGCTTGGCACAGGTTAGAACTATGCGTTAGTGAGGAAAGGGAAAATTCACAAAACCAGGATCAGCAAGAGGAAAGAGGCCACGGGTTCTCTATCTTCCCATCACCCTAAAGAATACAGCGTGCTGATGCCCGGACAACCTCCTGGACACACAGCCTCTACCGTCTCATGCCTATCATGTGCTTCAGTGGGAGAAATACGATTCTAGTATATGTAGAAGGACATAATTATAAAACTTTACACAGATGAGTATACTCATATATTCTTGCTAAAAATGCATAAATTCAAACTAATGATGAGAAAACATCAGACAAACCCCAACGGAAGTGCATTCCACAAAATACTTGAACTGTACCCTTTAAAAGTATCAAAGACATGAAATATAGGGAAGACGAGGCACTGGAGAGACTAAGGGGACATGACAAGTGAATGTGACACAGAATCCCGGGACAGAAAAGGGACACTAGTAGAAACACTGGTAAAAATCCAAATAAAGTCTGTAATTTAGGTAACAGTATCATACCAATGCTAATTTCTTAGCTTTGTTAATTGTACCATGGTTATATAAGTGTTTAACATTAGGGAAAGTATATATGAAAATTCTTTTATACATATTGTGGTAACTTTTCTAAGTCTAAAATTAAAAGTTTCTAAAATGGTTTTTTTTATTGCATGTAAATTTTAACTCAAAAAGTTCATATAAAGTTAAAACAAAAGTAAATGTGAGTTAGAATACTAATTGAATAATAATGTCAGAATTACTTTTCTCAAAATCATGACATATTCCCCCCATAAACACTAATATATAATTAACAATAAAATCATCACTTGTTCAAATTATAATGAGACAATGAATTCATAAAACTTTGAAATCTACAGTAAAAATACTTAATTTCTATGACTATCACTTCTAAGAATTGTTATATATTTTAACTCCAAAAACTATATAATCTTATTTAGTATTACTTAAAGGACAGAAACAAATGAATAGAAAAACATTCAGAGAAAAATTAAAACTTTTGTAGCATACCTCCTCTGTTGCCATTTTCTTCATCCTAAAAAATAAAAAATATATATCCATATATGAATACATATTTACAAACCCTTGCTATAAATCGTAGCAAGGCTCAATCCAATTCAAATTGCCCTCCCCCAAATTTGCCAATTACAATCTCATTCACAGTGCCTTTTGCCAGAATGATGGGGTCTTCATAAAAGAGAGATAGGAAGACTATGGCTGAAGCCAACTTAGAAGGAAGACATCAAGAGTTCAGTTTCTGACACTGAGTGTGGAGACACCCACTGTGAAGGTGTCAAAAGCAGGCAGCTGGACAGATGAATCGACAGCTTGGGAGAGAGGGCTAGGATAGTCATCACTTACTATACTATCCTTTAAAAAAATGTGCCTCTAGGGTCTATTGCAGGACCCAGAACTGTCTTTACATAAATTGAGTGGCTCTAAAATGCTATTTATTTCGTTTCTTGTATTCCACTTTGAGGTTTGTCTATTTGTTACCAGGCTTCACTTACTGTTATCAGGCTGTCCTGCTGCTATTTACCTACGCACTTCCAGCTGGGAAACCAGAAAAGCAACTTTGAAAAACTAGTATACAAATACATTTACTCAAACATTTGTTGAGTCTCTTATATGAAAGCTACAATCTACTGTAGGAAAAAAAAATTTAGTAAAGGGCTGATAATTTATTATACAACTCTGACCTTTATTTTGGCTGCCCAAATACACAGGGCAGGACCAAAGTAGGTTTACATTTATGAGTAGGCAAAACACAGTTCATTCTTGTGTATTAGTAATTAATTATTGTATTATTTTCCATATGAATTAAACCTGCTTTTGTCCCCAGCTGCACATATTTTTTTCAGGTTATAAGCTTTGTTCTGAGACTGGTAAGGTTGCTGGCTAAGTGACATAATTAAGACATTATTATATAAATTATACATTTACTGAAAGCTATATGAGAAGAAATTTTTAAGATCTCCTTTAAAATGAATGATCAAAATTTCATAATTAAAAAGGAAACAATTTCAATGTATGTATTTTCCATGTAAAATGTACAAGGCAGACCTGTTTGCAAATATACCTAAGTTACATAATTCTAGCATTAACCCCTAAGGTTTATTAAGTGGTTACTCTACACCAACTCCTGTACTAAGTGTTTTACACATACTATATCATTTAAACAACAAAACCATCTGTGAGGAAGATGCTGTGACTGTCTGTTAGGTGACTGACCCAAAGTCACGGAGCTACCAAGGGGCAGACACAGGATGCAAACCCAGGCTCTTTTGACTCTTCTGCTGTTAACAATTATACTGTGTTACTTAAATTTCTGGAAGTGTTTTCCAATAACAGAAGTACTACTAATAATAATGATTTGTTAACCTGTGTTTGGTAAAATTCTTATAAAATTATACTAACTATATGTTCATCATGACCAAAAGCTCTGCTTCAAAACAAAACAAAATAAAAAGACAAAAATAGATTGAGTCTTAATATGGATTTAAGGAGGGGACTCCTAAATTGGCAAGTGCTCCCACAGGTGCCCTAATACATAAGGAATACTATGTTAGACATTTAAGGATAAAAGATTCTCAGAAAATCCAGTTCAGTAGTTTTATGGACATTTCAGGAACCCCCAAAATGGCAACTTTTAATTTCAAAAGTAGTAATTGTTCATAACTCTTAAAAACTATTCAGCACTTTAAAAGGCTTACTTTTACTGGAAACATATAATAAAGAGTGTGGTCTCCAGAAGCTATTTGACACTACATTTTAAAAGACAGCCTTAGAGTCAAGAAATTTTGAGTCAAAAGGGTTTCTAATCTTCTAATTTAATTCCTTCAAATTAAAATGGGTATCTAGAAGATAAAAGAAGTTAAGGGGCTTGGCCAAAGTCTCACAACTCTTACAAATATCGTCCTTTCTTATTCTATTGTACAATAATAGCTAAGCATTAGGCATCCATGTTGGCAATTTAAAATCCTAGGTCCACGAATTACTCATTATGTGACTCAGACCAGTTTCCAGTTACATTATATAGGGCTAATAACAAGAGAAAGTAACGCTCATAAAGAATGGCAAAGAGCACAGAGCACGTACTCGGTGTGTCAGCCGCCATTATAATTATCCCATGCTGCCCCTCATTAGCCCATGTTACTACTATACACTGAATCTTATAAATGTAATTCAGCCTGGTAAGAAGCTTTGTTTACATATTCTGATTTGCCATTATGTTACATATCTTAAAATCAGGTATTATTCTAATCCTAATAACATTTTATAACTGCCAGAATATTTTAATAAACTATTTCCTCTGTATTCTCTGACCAGAAAACTCACCACCCTTTTAGACAGTAAGAAAACAGCTACAAGATAGAAAAAGTAGAATGATTCAGAATTAGAAATACAAAAAAAAAAAAAAAAAGATTTAGAGTTAATAACCTTTCAGAGAAAATTGAAATTTCTGTTTTAGAAGGTAGAAAAATACTTAAAGGAATATAATAAAAATAAAAATATAACACTTCTAAGATAGAAAGAATAAGGGGACAATGAGAGGAAACAAGAAAGAGACAGGAATAGCTTTGGTTTTTTTCAAGTTACTTTAATTATTTCCCTTACCTTATATGAAAACTGAATTGCAGACTCTGGGGGGTAAACAATAAAATGCCTTAATGTAAAGCCAAAACCTTGAGATGTTCTTTTCAACATAACTGTTTTGGGACCTGGCCAGGAGAATGTTTCATCTTCAGATGGTGATACAGTTTCACTTTGTTCTTTTCCATCTTTCCTTTTTGATACCTAAAATGAAAAGATACTGAAATGTTAACTACCAACACAATGTACTTCCTCACTGAGAAAAAGTTAAATATAAAAAATATAATACCTGAGGGCAGATATGATCTTAATGGAGAAAAAGAACCATATTCTGGTGCAGGAACTATACATATTAGCACAAATCATGCAGAGCATCAAAAACCAATTTGTTTTCTAGAAAGGGATGCTAATGAAAAGGTAATCAGAAGACAGAACTCTTGGAAATTAGAAATTTAACAGCTAAAATTTAAATTCAGTGGGAGAAATTAAAGATAAAGATAAGAAAATCACGTAGAGCTAAGGACTAAGAAGCTATGAACAAAGAGACGTGAAACTCTGACCAAGTACGAGTACTAGAGCTATTGTTACCAGATAGTCCAACAGCAACAAAGGATGTTAGCAAATAAGGTAAGGTCTTCAGGGTCTGAGCATAAATTTAGTGTCCACACAGATATCCTTCTACTGCCTTGGCCTCACCATTCTTTGATCTCTTCTCCTCCAGTCTAGGCTTCTATCTGGTCAGGACTGAAAACCATTCATAATCTCAAATCAAGGGTTCTCTTCTTCATTCCCTCTCACACCCCAGCCCCTACGATTCTTCATTCTGAGCTGACCCTACCGCCCCATGTCCTCATTTCCCTCTTAAGCCAGCTTTAATTCATGCCTTTGCCTTTCTCTAACTTCTTCAAAGTCACCTAACCCTAGATAAATCGATGCCTACTCTGGGCCTGCACTTATGGAGCTGAATAGGAGTGGAGAAAAAAAACTAAGCTGTTTTCACTCTAACTTCAAGACCACTAACCTCAAGAGTCATTAGTGTTACCTGTCAATGATAAATCTTTCCAGCCTACTCAAACTCAATGACTAATTCATCCCTTCTCCCCTATTCTCACTTGTAGTTGATGACCCTGCTCTCTACCACACTGAAAAGCCCAAGCAATAAGACAACAACGTAACGGCCTGTGCATTTACCCACCTACCTGCAACTGTGCCCAGGTTCTCCTGTCTTCTCTCCCATCACGGCGGCTGAACTTTCCAGCCTCCGAAGACCCCACCACTTGTGTACTAGATGCCACTCCCTCTCACTAGGCAAAGATACAATTCCACCAAATCTCCACTCTCTCTTTTGTGTCATTTCTTCTTCACTGTATCATTCCCACCAGCATACATACATTCTGTAAGTTCTTTAATCTTAAAAAAAAAATCCTCTTGACCATACAGTCCTCTCCCAGTTATGTGTGCCTGCCTTTCTTTACAAAAACTGTTCCTATCTCTAATTCCTTTCCTCCCATTTTCTCTTGAATCGCCTCAAATCAAGCTTTTGCCTTCACACTCCCCAAAACTTTGTGGAGGTCACCTCCCACTAGCTAAAATGAATAGTCGATTCTCAGTTTTCATCTTTGATTTTTAAGTTGGCATAAGGATAACTTGGTCCTTGAAAGATTTTCTCTACTTGACTTCCCGCACTGGTTTTCCTCCTGACTCATGGCTCCTTCTTCTCCGTCTCCTTCACTACATCTTCATCTGCTAAATTTCTGATCTTGGAAGTACCTAGGACTCAGGTGTCTGGCCTATGTTTTGGAGATTTCATTCAGTCTCATGCACTACAAATCATCCATGAACAGATAACTCCTCAATTATTACCTCTAGTCCAGACATCTCCCCAATCTAACAGGCATGCCAAACTTAGCGTGTCTGCACTGATGGTAAGATTTTGCATTTCCCTAATGGCTAAGGATAAACATCTTTTCATGTGCTTAGTTGTCACCTCATTATATAATTTTAAGTCACAAAGAATATTTAGGATTTAACCAAGATACGTGAACCTTTCATGTTATACCTGAGGAAACTGAGGCCCAGATTAGTTACAGTGATTTACTCAAGATTGACTAGTATCAGGGCAAGAATTAAAATGATAGTTTTATGAATATGAAACTAGAATATTTCTCCTGTTTTCATCATCTACTCTGTAGTCTGCATAGATTTTCCTCCTCCCAACCCATTGCTCTTTGATCTAATTTATTATATTTTTACTTTTTATTTTTCTTCAGGACTCTAATTTTAGCAGTATAAAAAATTTTCACATTATTAAATTTATTTCTGGTACATTACTATGCCTTGGCCTCCCAGCTCCCAAACACATTCAAGTTTTCTTTCTTCCTCCTTTGAATCCGACAGGTAACTCTCTCGGATCACGGTTTCACACACCAAGTTTCTCAAATGAGCCTACTGTGTCTTCCTCTACTAAGTGTTTCACAAAAATGGAGAAGGTAGGCTGAAGATAAAGCAATTTCTTTTTTTGCTCCCTGCAGACTAAGATTAAGATTTCTTAACGCAACATGGCTTAGGTGTCTCAATTATTCTATCCTCGCCAGAGCACCACACTGAATCCTCTCCAGTCTCCTCGCTTTTCCCTACAGGAAAGAAGGGAGGGTGATACTTCTTTCTACATAGATAGAAAAGTTGAAAAGAAATACGCGTATGTGCCTTCTTCACTCCTCCTACTGACCCACAGAGGCTTTGACCTACTGGATTTCTAACAAGGACAAACGCAGGCACACGGGGAGGGATGCTGCTGTCACAGATTTCTTTCTCTACTTGAGAAGATCCCTTAACACATAACTCTATGTGTCTCACCTTCCCACCAGGAGCACCCATGCATGTGCCAACAGCACTGGGGTGCAAGAAGCCATGAAGTGACTGGAGTAATAGCAGTTAAATTCCTGTGGACTTTTTATTTATTCCCTTAAAAATCTTCACAAAAAAAGTTGCTTGGTTGAATAATAACTCAAGGTTAAGAGAAACCAAAATAAAGCATAAAAACTGACTCCATGATACCTAGATAAAACAACTAGACAAAGCAACCTAAAAGAGGAATGAGACAATATATACGAGGGAAACACTAATCGTACAACAATAAAAGTCATAAAAACCTCATAGAAGGAAATGCAAACTGGCATGAGGACCCTTCCGGGAATGTTCTAAAAGTAGATTGCAATGCAAGTCCACAACTGTGTGAATTTACTATAAACCAGTCGAACACATACTTACAATGGGTAAATTTTATGGTATGTAAATACTTCAGTAAAGACATTTTAAAAAATACTTCTCACAGGTAAAAAGTACAAAGTCTAAATGTTAGCCAGAGGTGAAAGACATAGGCTGCCACGAAAGTAAACGGGATTTAAGGAAAAAACACCTGTATGCACAATACATACAGAGCCTCTAAGCTATCTTTTGTAATAATCTGTACTTTAAGTAGAATGGGCATAGATAGCTTCCTTCCAGGAATCACTTAGGAATTCCATCAATTCCTAGGATTATGAGCCCTACTTCTATGGATTCTTTGAAACTCTTTCGTCATATAATATTTGTTACATAATAGCAGTAGTACCAGTTCCATAAAGTAAGGTTTTCTTCTTTATTTTAGGGCCAGACTTTTTCATGGTGATGCAATATCTTTTAGGATGTCATTTCCTAAGAAAACACAACACAGGCTTTGAACGTGTGGGCCCTCAGGAGTTTTTTTTCTTTTATATAGTTGAATTGTTGAACAGTCATAGTTATGACTGTTAACTGGCTCGATGTTTTTTCTCCTATTACCTGGGGAGATGGCGTGCACGGGGAAGGGTAGGGTCAGAGCATGGACCCTGGAGCCAGACTACCTGGGCCTCCATCTCACATTTACCAGCTGTGGACCTTGGGCAAGTCCCCTAACACATCTGCGCCTCCGTCCCTCAACTTTACTGTGAGGATGATATGACAGTACATACTTTGTTTCCTGTAAAGATTAAATAAGTTAAAGTTTGTAAAGTGTTTAAAATAGTACATTGCACACAGTAAGCACTACACAAAAATCAAATAAAAAAACCCATAGGTCACCAATACATAAAGGCTTATTTTAAAAATAGATTACAATAACACTTTTCCTATCTCAGGAGAGCAGTGTATAAAATACAATTTTAGCCGAGGAAAGACAAAATCTTGCACATCCATAAAACTTTTTACTAGATTTTTAGGTAGATCATTCATTCTAAATGAGAAATAAGCTCACAGGGGTTGGGTAATTTCTAAAAACACAAACAAACAAAACAACAACCACCCCCCACACACAACTTATACATGATACAGCTAGCCTAATCTGTCGGCTCTATGCCACACATGGAAAGGACATAATATGATTTTTAAACATTTATATATTGTTTATCTTTCAACTACTTTCTCCACAGTCCTAATGCCACAGAGAATTACTCTTATAGCAAATTATTCCTCACATACTGAATTTCTTTAACGTGGCATTTCTCTGCAAAATATTTTAGCACAAGTAGACATGTGACATTTTTAATAAAAAGGTTTGTTTGTTTGTAATAAAAGGCTCTTGACTAAGTTTTCATGTACCTGGCACTCCTTGACTTTTTCGGCTCCTGTTTATGGAGTCTGTCAACATCTGGGTGGGTTTTTTGTTGTTGTTGGTTGTTTCTTTTTGGCTACTCCAAGTTGGTAAGCAACTGGAACTACTTTGATGTTGAATATCTAGATATATTTTTCTAAGAATTAATTCTGATTTTAGTGGATATTTCAATGTTGAAATCATGAAAGATGACCAAAGAAATTCTAACACTCTGATGACTTCAAGTTGAAAATCTAGAAGACTTTAGTCCAAAACATTTCAAATTAAACATGAACTTAATTTTTAAAAATATAACTGTAAGCCCTGGCCAGTGTGACTTGGTTGGAGCATCCTCCCATAGACAAAAAAAGTTACAGGTTCAATTCCCAGGTCAGGGCACATAAGCAGACTGTGGGTTAGCTTCCTGATCAGGGTGCCTAAAAAAGGCAGCTGAGGAATGTTTCTCTCTCACATCAACGCTTTCTCTATCTCTCCCCCTTCTTCTCTCTCAAAAGGCAGTAAAAAAAATGTCCTTGGGTGAGGGTTTAACAAATAAAATAAAATAATAAAAATATTGATATAACCCTTAAAATTTATATATATATTTTTTATTTTTAGAATATTTTATTTATGAATTTTCAGAAAGGGGAAGGGAAGGAGAAAGAGAGGGAGAGAAACATCAATGTGTGGTCACCTCTCAAGCGCCCCCTGCTGGGGACTTGGATCACAACCTATGCATGTGCCCTAACTGGGAATCAAATTGGCAACCCTTTGGTTTGCAGGCCGGCACTTAATCCACTGAGCCACACCAGCCATAGCTTAAGTATAGTATTTACTTGGATATTCATTTATAAAATCTTTCATCTAAGTTGACTGTTGATATGGGTCTTTCTGCTGCTGGTGTCTACTTTTTACATATTGTCTTGTAAAAAAGCTCTATTACCAGGTAATACAATAGTTATTTTCAGAAGCTCCTTGTTTTTTCATACAAATAAAATCTGCTTACTATGAATCAGAGAACAGATTGTATCTTTAAGTTAAAAACAATGATCTCCCTATCCTTTGGGCAGACAGGAGTCTCCAAATTAAGAGTCGAGCACACATTTCAGTTTTTTTCTAGCTACCAATGAAATTGTGCAGTCCCCTGTGAGCAGACATGAGCAATACTGAGCATGTGTAGAGGCTACAGCAGGGATAGATAGGTACAGGAGGTCAGACCCATGTCATAAGGTTGTACCTTTTTTTTTTAAGCATTGTAATAATCTAAAAAACAGAGACTCATCTCATTAAATATATGTGCAACAAATAACTTTCCCAAGTCTAAGTAAATTTTGGATTATCAATGAGACTATATTGAAAACTGCTAATAGTGGACTCAATTTCATTAACCTAAACTATAGAGACTATATTATCTCATGGATCTTTATAGCTAGAAGGAAACTTGGAGCTCATGTAAAGCAACTTGGTCATTCATCATTTTATAGAATAAAATACTGAGTCTCTGAGAGGTTAAGTAACTTGCCAAAAGTTATACAACTATTGGTCACCAAAAATATTCATTAGGGTCCAAACTGATGTAGGGTAGACCAGAGAGAGAGGTCAGGGCAAATGGAAAAACAATTCATAAAAGATGCTGAAATGCTTTTTTGTATGTGCAAACCTATAGGTCTCTACATGCCAACTAAGGTGAAGGCAGCCCATGTCAGACATGAATTATTCACTTACTCACTAGTACTCAATGGCTGTAGGCCATCATAGTATGATATTTCCAAGAGAGCAAAAGCGTCCTGATAATAGCTAAGCTCTGTCCTACAAGATTCTGCACCCCAATGAACAGGAAAAAGATGGGGAACTTAAAGATAAAGCATGAAAAGCACTTAGAATTATTGAATCTTAGAAGATTCTCTTTCTTTCCCTTACCAGTCGCTGAAAGATAGCTTAAACCAGATATTCAATGTATAAAATATCAAAAATACAGACTGCTGTTGGGGGAGAAAGGCAGGGGAGTATGCACAGAAACCTGCTCCATTCTGCCTGTTTCTCAGCAACTCAGTCTGCTGAAGAGCTTAAAAATCAGAGATCTAGTTAAACTGCTTTATTTTACAAACACAGAAACTAAGGCCCAGAGAAACTTGCTGACGGTATCATAGCTAATTAGTGACCCAGCTTGGACTAGAACCTATGTTTTTAGTCTCCTGATCCTGGAACTTTTCCGCTACACTACACCACTAACAGGTTGGCTCAGCAGTTTGGGCATAACAGCTAATGAGTAATGAACCATTCCTTTTCCATATATATATATATATATATATATATATATATGAATATATATGAATGATATATATACTACATCTTCATTAAAGACAAATCAGAAAACAAAGCTAAGTAAAAAGAAAATAATTTAACTATCTACTATTCTCCCTCTAGAGAAAATTGGTATCATGACTTTGGTATATATATATCCACCTAGACTTTTTCATATGCAAACATAAGATGCCTGTCCAGAAAGTATCCAGCACATAATATGAAAAATAGGGACATTTACTGAAGAAGGTACAAGATACAAGAAATACTGTACACAGGACAATGACGCCTCAGTCCCCTTCAAAGTAGGCACCTTGGGACCGCACACAGTTCTCTCAATCACCGTTAGCTGCCCTGTGATATTTTCCTGAATCACATCAAGGGTCTGAAATTTCCTCCCTTTCAAAGGTGATCTCAGTTTGGGAAATGCCAGAAGTCGCAGGGTGCCAAATCTGGGCTGTAGGGGCTGAGTCACCCGAGTGATTTGATGTTTCACCAAAAAATCTCTGCACGAGACATGATACATGGCTTGATGAAGCTGCCAACAATCACCACTTGCCCACAGCTATGGTCTTCTGAATGGTCATTCAAATGGTTTCCGTGAAGGAATGTTCAAGTGTAATGCAAAATTGGATGCAGATTCATTGCTCTACTCACTCAGTCATTTTGAATGAGACCGCCACACAGCACACATGCTCACTCGAGGGTGTCTACTGACCCCACTGACTAGTACAGTGAAGTTATTGTTCACGCATGTACATTCCAGTCCACTCTCCTTGGCTGACAGGTTACACTGATGTTGTACAAATCATTCCCGTTATATTAACAATGGTTGGATTTTTTCCAGACAGACCTTATATACAAATACATTTTAGAAAAATGCCTTTCAAATCCACTTATTTTTATTTAATATGTTAAGAGTGTCTGCGTGTTAACATAATATATAGCTACACACTAAAGACTGCATGGCATATTATCATATGAATAAGTCATATTATTATTTATTCACTCCTATGTCATTTAGGGATGTATACTGTTCATTAAGCTTTTTTATACTGGCACTATTATTATTACAACCACTTTGTAAACCAATCTCTGAAAAATCGTAACTAGTTCATTAGCATAAATTCCCAAGAATGGAGTTGTTGATCAAACAGTTATTTTTTGTTTTAGTTTTATACACAAAATTTCAAAGTTTCATCTATAAAATTGGTAACAAAGTCACAAACCCACTGACAGCATATGAGACTGCTATAGCCATACACTAGCCACCATTAGGTAGTTTGTTTGTTTTTTTTAATTCTCATTCCAGGACATGTTCACTGATTTTTAGAGAGAGGGGGAGAGAGAGAAATAGAGAGATAGAGAAAGAGAGACATCAATGTGAGAGAGAAATATTCACAGGTTGCCTCCCATATGCATCCCAACTGGGGAGCAAGCCCACACCTAGGCATGTGTCCTGGCTGGGAATCAAACCAGTGACCTTTTGGTATTTGGGACAATGGTCCAATCAAGTAAACCACACCCACCAGAGTATTAGGAGTTATTTTTAAATGTTTACAATTATACTAGGATGAAAAATCATTCTTACTATTTTAACTAGTGTTTCATTAGTGAGGCTAAATGTCTTTTCATGGAACATCCAATTTTAAACACCTATAATATAAATTATATAGAAAAGAACATACAGATTGTCTCTAGCTTATTTTTTTAAAGATTTATTTATTTATTTTTAGAGACAGGGTGGGGAGGAAGAAGCGAGAAAGCGGAGGATAAGAAATATCAACATGAGAGGGAAACATTGATTGGTCACCTCTCACAAGTGCCCCAGCGAGGGACTAAACCCGCAACCCTGGCAAGTGCCCCAACCAGGAATTGAACCAATAACCTTTTGCTTTGCAGGATGATGCCCAACCAACTGAGCCACACTGGTCAGAGCTCTCTAGGCTCGTTTAAGATTGCATTACAAAAGAGCATGTTGTCACTGGAATTCAGAATACCGTTTTCTCATACAAAATTATAAATGAGGATTCACAGTAATATCTTAAATCAGTAACAGAAACTGAAGGAAAATCCCTGGGAACTGTAAAGAAAATGGAAGATAGTGAGGAACTCAGAGGTGACCACCTGGGGAAGCCACCCTCAGATATGGGAGAACAAAGCCCCCGCATCCCCCCAAAGAAGGAGAGTCCAATTGTCTCAAATTCAGATTAGTCTGAGCCCCAGGATGTATCCTAAGTTCAGGTGGAGACATGAGAGCAGGTCCATGTCGAGCAAAGACAAATGACATAAAGCGGGCTAATAACATTCACAGTCCCCGGGGGAAGCCAGAGCCTGGAGATGGAGCAACTCAGCTGCAGTCCAGTTGCTGATGTGGCAGTACACTGTCCACTTATGCCCCTTCAGATACACAGTCTCTGTGCTGAACTGAATGGTGTTTTATTTGTTCCTGAATCCCAGCTAAATAGAAAATTCTCAATGCAGGGGGTCCTTATTTTATAACATGTTCAAGAAAGTTATAATTAAAAATCAAAAGGTATTTCATACACATTTTAAAGGCATTGTGATGCTTCCTACTTAAAGTAACCCTGGGATAAAGCCATTCAGAAAAGAATAAATTATTTTAATTATGCCATAATCTATGCCCTATGAATACATGGCCTTTCCACATAATATATTTCTGCTAACTACATTATAAACTGGATTATTTTAATAGATAATATTTTTACTTAGAGAAAATGCTTTGATTAAAACACAGAAATGATTCAAAACACATCAGAAAAGCAAAGCTATAACAATTAGAAACATCTAAAAATCATTTACGAGTGCAAACTGTTATGATTTTAAAATAAGCACAAATACACCAGCTGTATATCATACAAGGAGGTTCTTAAAGTATTATCAAGTATATACAATACTCATAAAAATACAAATCCAACATACCATAAATTGTACTAAAAATTTGTAAGTTTGAAGTAGGCGACATTAATCATTCAGATCAGACTGTACAGCCAAAAGGAATTATATATTTTTATTTTTATTTATTTATTTATTTTTTAACAGCAGAGGGAAAATACTTTTTAAAAAGATTTTATTATTTATCTTTAGAGGGGAAGGGAAGGAGAGAGGGAGAGAAACATCATTGTATGGTTGCCTCTCGTGTGTCCCCTGCTGGGAACTGGCCTGCAACCCAGGCATGTGCCCTGACTGGGAATCGAACCGCAGTTGTTTGGTTCGCAGGCCCGCGCTCAATCCACTGAGCTACACCAGCCAGGGCGGGAATTATATATTTTTATGAAGGGCTTTTTACATTCCTTTACTCTTTTGCTTTGGTTTTAGTTAAATGTTCTTGGTTACATGGCATGCCATGGGGTATTTCTTTAAACACTAGCTGGCTGGATCAACTCCCAAATAAATTTCCAGATTTTTGTTAATGATATTGTTGTTGTAGGAGTAAGTCAAATTTTCATTAAATAAATATAATTTCCATAGGAAGAAACAAGAGTTCATCTTCTTATAAACTAGTCTTACTTTTTTTAATTTGATTTCTCTATATCCATTTTAGCATAGCTATTCCACTCATTCTCTGGATCTTCTATATTTAAAAATCTTTATATTCAAGTAGATGTCATCCTTGCAGAAAATATTTAGTAAGTAGTCCTTAAGGACTTCTGAGTGCTTTGGTAACTCGGCTACTCAAGGAAACAATCAGATAACATTATTCCTATTTTGTGGATTTTTAACACTGTACTCCTAGAACTTAGGTAACTTATCCAAGTTCTTACAGCTAGTGAATGATGGGCAAAAGATGTGAACAGATACTTCACCAAAGAAAAAATGGAAATGCCAAGAGTATAAGAAAAGATGCTCAACCCCATTAGTCACCAGGCAAATGCAAATTAAAAGCATAAGATACAGACACCAAAATGGCCAAAAAATGTTTTTAACTGGCAATCAATTATGGCAAGGAATTAGAGTAATAAGAATTATCTAATTCTGCTAATGGGAGAGTAAATTGGTGCAATCATTTTGAAAAACTGCTTGGTAGTATCTGTTAAAGTTTGGCCATAAAATATGAGTATCCAGTGTCACAATAACTTCACAATTAGGTATATACTCAACAGAAATCCATAAATAAAAAGCCATGTGCAAAATATTGATAGCAGTATTATTTATAATGGCCAAAAGATGGAAACAAGTCAAATGTCCATGAAGAGTACAACTAGTCAACTGTAGTAAATTCATACAATGAATTAACATAAATAAATTTTTAAAGCTAGTGCAACAACATGCATAAATTTCAAAGATAATTGTGAAAAAAGTCAAATACAAAAGGGAATATAGAATATAATAATACTTATAATTCAGAACAAGCAAAGCAATACATGATGATTATCTTTAGAGGAGCGTGACTTAATGACTTCAAGGGGCATAACGGATGCTACTGACAAGTTCTATTAATATTCTATATCTTGATCAGAAACAATGGTCCATGTGTTCACTTTGCAAAATTCACCAAGCTATATATTTATGGTATATAATATACTGCTATATTTCTACTTAAAATGTTTACATGTGTGTCAAACTTGTTTGTGTTTGTTTAAACATGAATCTGATTACACCACTGTCATGCTAAAAACTCTGTAATAGGCCTCCCATCGCTGGGGAAGAAACTCCAAAGCCCTTCTTTCACAGACGCTCTATGACCTGGTCCTGGATAGGACCGTTCATAGGCCCCCAACACAGCAATCTCCTGGCTGCCTCCAACCAATCTCTTTTCCATCTGCAATTCCATCTAACTGAAGCACTGATATTCGTATGAATGCTTCCTTAATTCATTTCGATTCTGCTTAAACATTGTCTGTTCAGAGAAGTGACTTCAGAGGAACTTTTCCTAACTACTATATCTAAAGTAGCCCCCCATCACTCTATCTGGGTTTTTCCCCCCTCAAAGCACTCATCACAATTGAAAGAATATTATATATATATTTGTTTATTTATTTATTGTCTGTTTCCACCCTCTAATTAAAATGTATGGTCAGTGAGAGGAGGAGTTTGCTTTGTCACACAAGAACAGTAGCACAATGCATGTACATAACAAACTGCAATGAATAAACAGTAAATGAGTATTTCCTTTTCCTCAAAAGGGAATTTTTATATTTGTATTTATATACTTATTTCTGTGTTTATTTGCTTAATATCTGTCTCCCCTACTTAACTGCAATCTCTAGGAACACAGACATACATGCTCACCATTTCACAGGCAATACCTAGCACAGTAGCAGGGAGAAAATCAGTTGCTGAATAAATATGCATGGAAGCAAATGATATGTAGCAATGTACCACTAAAACTTCATTTCTTCTAAGCTCTCTACAAAGATGCATGGTAGTACCCTAGTCAGGATCTAAACATTAGGATTATGGCCTGAATTAAGCTCCTTTAATCTCCAGGCCCTAAAAAGCACCATTTTTTCCCTCACCCCTACGTATAGGCCATAATCACCAAATTATTAAAATATTTTGACTGACCACCATTATTTAGGGTAAACTTAACATAAATTCCCATTCCCTCCTGTGCAGAAATAGTTAACACAGAAGGCCTAAGACTGCTGCTATCTTTAGAAAGGTCTGCTTACAAGGTTGGTCTTTGACCAACCTTGGATCTGGGAACTTGATTTCTGGACGGTTCTCGCTCATTCCTCAAAGTGGCTCAGTGTGTATAAACTGTTAATGTGGTTTATGCTGAACACCTGCTTTCCTTGTGGGAGTCTGGAATTTGGGTCCATGCTAGTCGGAAAGTGCTTAATGACCAGCCCCCAGTAAAAACATTCTCGAATGAGCTTCACTGGTGGACAACATTACACATGCTGTCACAATTTCTTAATAGGAGGAATTAAGTGCATCCTGAAAGCCTGGGCATGGTTTTTGTTTTGTTTTCTTTTCTTTTTTTGAGTTTTGTCCCATACTCCTCTTCCCTTTACTGACTCTGCTTTGCATCCTTTGCTGTAATAAAGCATAGCTGTGAATACTACTATATGCTGAGTCCTGTAAGTCCTGTCAGCAAATCATTGAACCAGGGGGTCACTTGGGGGTTCTCCAAAACAACTCCCAATTCTGAAATGGATTATATTCAATCACAACTGTAGAAAAACAGAAGAAGAAAGAGAACACTGACCCCTGTGTTCTGATCTTCATGCCTACATACAATCTCCTCCACTGAGTGTGGGCTGGACCTGGTGATTTCTTTCTAATGAATGGAATTCGGCAAATGCAATGGGATGTCACTTCCAAGATTAGATAACAAAAGACTGTGATGTCTGTCCTGTCCACACTCTGGTCCTTTTACCCTGCTCCTGCTTATGAAATAAGCTGCCACGTAGTGCTCTGCCTTCTGGAGAGGCCCCTGGGACAAGAAGTGAGGGCAGCCAACAGCCAGCAAACCACTGAGGCCCTTGGCCCAGCCACCTGTGAGGAACAAATCCCACCAGCAACCGCATCAGTGATCCCAGAAGCAGATCCTTCCCAGGCAAGTCCTGAGATGACTGAAGCTATGGGTGACCCCAGAGTGCAGCATTGTGAAACTTTCTGAACCAGAGGAACCAGTGAGGCCACACCTGGATTTTTGACCTGCAGAAACTATGATAATAAATGTTATTGTTTTATGTTACTATTATTCTGCAAAAGATTACTAACATACTCTTTCACCTAAACCAACTAACAAGGCCAGACAACATATGAAACTATAGTTTCCAGACACTGGACATCACACAACAAAAGACAGTGATCTTAAAAAAAAAACAAAAAAACAACAAGTAGGTCATACTGCCCTAGCCTACTAGACAGTGTTTCAAGGCCATGGTGCAGGGAGGGGCACTCAGGCAGGGCCCTGTGGTCTCCCTAAAGTTCAATGAGGCCAAGGTGGCTAGAGTTCACAGGAAAGAATAGGTAAGATAACTAGAGAGAGGAAAGCAGCCCAGAGAAGGAGTGCCAGACATGTGCAGAGGGGCCTCCCCACTCAGGTGATAAGCCTGAGGGAAAAGAACCTCCGAAAGAATCATGGGACCAATCCCAGAAGTGCACACAGTGCCTGTTTTCTGTTTTCTACCAGTCAGAGTGGAGAAAACCTAATCAGTGGAGGACCAAGTAAAACATTCTGAAGTCTACTGCCTCACTAGTGGGGCAAAATTAGCATTAGACTATAAGCTGCTCTGGTCTCATCCAATAAAGCCTAAATACATGACTCAAAAAAAAAAAAAAAGAGAAAGAAGAAGGAGGAGGAGGAGGAAAGGAATTATATCCAAAGGAAATGCAGGGCAACGTACACACCAGTAAATGGAGAGTGCATCTGGGAATGGTTCTGTGGGTGTTAGATCAGGGTAGAGAACAGAGCTTAGAGAAGGCTAAGATGGGGCACTCACTTCACACAGGGTTTAGCACTGAGGCTAGGGCTAAGACAGGACAGGCTAAAACACAGTACCAGGCTGCAGGAAGCTTAGAGAAAGTGAGATCCATATTAAATGAAGTACAGATGCCAGACTCTGCTGCAAGAGACATATCTAAAAGCTAAGAGAACTGGACTTCCACTCAAGATGGCGGCATTGGTAAGCATAGTTCACCTCCTTGCTCAACAACATCAAACTCAAAATTACAACTAAACTACACAACAACCATTATTCAGAACTGCCAGAAATAGAGCCGAATGAAAGTCCTACAACTACAGATTTAAAGAAGAAACCACATAGAGACTGGTAAGAGGGGCCAAAATGTGTAACAGGCTGGTCTCAAACCCATGTGAGGGAATAAAAATTGGGAGAAATATTTTGGGAGCGAGGGGTCTCAATGCCACACCAGCACCCACCCACCCCCAGCCCAGGATTCCGGTGCCAGGAAGATAAGTCTCCATAACTTCTGACTGTAAAAACCAGTGGGAACTGAGGCTGTGAAAGACAACCTGATAGCGTCCCAGGAAGTTCCCCTTAAAGGGCCCGCACACAGACTTGCTCAGACTCATTCCCTCTGAGTTCCAACACGGGGGGCAGCAGACTGAAAGGCAACAGAGACACATGAGGGGAACTGAAGGATCTGAAATCAGGGCGACCCTGGGGGGCAGCTTTCACCCCAATAAAAGTGCAGGCAGAGGCCACCGTTCCTTTTCTGAGCCCTCCCCCAACAGAGTGGGCAGAGTGGGCATCCGAGTTTCCATGAATCTGGTTCACACTGTTTGCTTACCCTGGTGATTACCTGAAGCTCTGCCCCACCCAAACTATTGGCAGTGGCTTTTCTGTAAGAAATGCTTGAATTGGCTGATGCCTCAGATTTTCCTAAATTCTCTCAAACAAGCAGCATCTAGCCTCAGTGTGCCCCATGCCTAATGCTAAGTGGCCCCAGGCCTTGCCCTCGCAGCAGCTGGCCTCGGTTCACAGCTGGGACTTGCTTATGCCCCTCTAAGCCCAGCACAACAGCAGCCAACTGCAGATTGCTTTGTAGCTTGTGCCAGGTGGCCCCAAACAGAACAGAGGCAGTGGCTGTCCTTGGCTTGTATCTCCTGCACCAAGTGGACAGTTATAGACCATGTCAGACCAATCACTACCATAAGTGACACACTCAAGGGGTGGACTAAGCAGGCACCAGAGCCCTGCTGAAGTAAGTCCTACTCTGTGGAGTAGACCACTGCACAGCTGATCCTCCATGGTGTCCGGAGGTGAGTGGTCAGTGGTTATATCCAGGCCGTGCAACAGGTCCAGCCTGGGTAAATCCCTCCCATTGATCTGTCAACAGCAATCAAGGCTCAATTACAAGACAAGGATGTATACAGCCACATGGTAGATGCACCTCAAGTACCCAGCTTAGGTGATGGGGAGGCTGTGCCACTGGGCACTACAGGACAGTTACTACAATAGGCCACTCTTCTAAGCCAGGTAGTTGTAGCAGTTCTACCTAATACATATAAACAAACACAGAGAGGCTGACAAAATGAGGAGACAAAGAAACATGTGCCAAATGAAAGAACAAAATAAAACTCCAGAAAAAGAACTAAGCAAAATGGAGATAAGCAATCTACTAGAAGCAGAGTTCAAAATACTGGTTATAAGGATGCTTGGTGAACTTAGTGAGAACTTCAACAGCATAAAAAAGGACTTGGAAACCATTTTTTTTATGGAACCAGTGAGAGGGGAAGGATTCACTAACTGAAATGGAAGAACAATTTACACAGAATCAACAGTATAGTGAATGAAGCTGAGAATCAGATCAGTGATTTAGAACACAGAGAAACGAAAACACCCAATCAGAACAATAAGGAAAAAAAAAATGAGGCCCTGGCTGGTGTAGCTCAGTGGCTGAATGCCAGCCTATGAATCCAAAGGTCACTGCTTCGATTTCCAGTCTAGGGCACATGCCTGAGATGCAGACCACATCCCTAGTAGGGGTGTGTGAGAGGCAACCACACATTGCTATTTCTCTCCCTCTCTTTCTCCCTCTTCTGCTCTCTCTAAGAACAAATAAATAAAGTCTTTTAAAAAATTAGGATAGTGTAAGGAGCCTCTCAGACAAATTCAAGCACACCAACATTTGTATCATGGGCTTGTCAGAAGAAGAAGAGAGACAGCAAGAAATCGAAAACCTACTTGAAAAAATAATGACAGAAAACTTCCCTAATTTGGCGAAGGAAATAGACATACAAGTCCAGGATGCTCAGAGAGTCCTAAACAAGATGAACCCAAAGTGGCCCACACCAAGACACATCATAATTAAAATGCCAAAGATTAAAGACAAAGAGCGAACCTTAAAAGCAGCAAGAAAAAAAGCAGCTGGTTACCTACAAGGGAGGTCCCATAAAACTATCAGCTGTTTTCTTAGAAGAAATTCTGTAGCCTAGAAGGTATTAGCAAGAAACGCTCAAAATGATGAAAAGCAAGGACCTACAACCAAGATCACTCTTCCCAACATAGATATCACTTAGAATCACAGGACCGATAAAGAGCTTCCAAGATAAGAAAAAGTTAAAGGAGTTCATTGCCCCCAAATCAGTATTATATGAAATGTTAAAGGGTGTTCTTTAAGAAGGGGAAGATCAAAAATATGAACAATAAAATGGCAATAAGTACATACCTATCAAAAGTTGAATGTAAAAAAAACAAAATAAACAAACAAGCAGAACAAAAACAGAATCATACATACAGAGAACATTTTGACAGTGCCAGATGGGATGGAGTTGGGGGGGGTGGACAAAAAAGAAGAATGGATTAAGAAGTACAAATTGGTTATTACAGAATAGTGATAGGGATGTAGAGTACAGCATAGGGAATATAGTAGCCAAAGAATATATGTATGGCCCATGGATGTGGACAACAGTGTGGGTATGGCCTGACCTAGTGGGGTTTCCAGATGGAGGGGAACAAAGGGGAGAAAACTGGAACAACTGTAATAGCACATACGATAAAATATAATCTTTAAAAAAAAATAAGACTTCTGGCCAAGATGGAGGTGTAGGTAGACACACTGTGTGCCTCCTTGCACAAATTAAGGACAACAAAATTTTAGAAACAAAAAACCCACCAGAACTGACAGAAAACTGAACTGTACAGAAGTCCAACAACCAGTTATCCACACTAGTAAGAGGAGCGGAGTCAGCAGCCAGTGGAGAGGGGTCTGGCAGGAAAAAGCGGTGGCTGGCAGACCTGGGCACCCAGGTGATGGTTGGAAGACCCGAGGCGCACAGGCGGCGGATGGCAGACCCCAGGTGCAGGGTAGCAATGAGGAGACCCAGTGAGGCGCACAAGGCGGTGGGCTGACCGTGGTCACACATTCGCACACAGATAAACTAGACAAAAATGGGCAGCGAGAAAGACCGTGCAACCCAGGGCCCCAGCACTGGGAAACAAAGCCTAAAATCACTGATTGAAAATACTTCTGGGGGTTGAGGTGCCAGGAGACTCCCAGCCTCACAGGAGAGTTCCTTGGAGAGACCCACAGGGTCCTAGAACCTACACAAGCCCACCCACCTGGGAACCAGCACTAGAAGGGCCCAATTTGTTTGTGGGAAGAGGCAGAAGGGACTGAAATCCGAGAGAGAGCAGAGCAAGCACCATTATTCCCTCTCTGGCCCCTCCCCCACATACAGAGTCACAACCCAGCAACATGGGTTGCCCTGCCCTGGTGAACACCTTAGGCCCCGCCCCTTATAAAAGGCGTGATAAGACAAAAAAAAAATGGCCGAAACAGAAGAACAGATCAAAGCTCCAGAAATAATACAACTAAGCAACAAAGAAATAGCCAACCTATCAGATGCACAGTTCAAAACACTGGTGGATCAGGATGCTCACAGAATTGGTTGAATTTGGTAGCAAATTAGATGAACAAATAAAGGCTACACTAAGTGAAATAAAGGAAAATGCACAGGAAACCAACAGTGATGAGAAGAAAACTGGGACTCAAATCGATGGAGTGGACCAGAAGGAAGAAACAAACAACCAAACAGAAAAGAATGAAGAAACAAGAATTCAAAAAAAAAAATGAGGAGAGGCTTAGCAACCTCCAGGACATCTTTAAATGTTCCAACATCCAAATTATAGGGGTACCAGAAGGAGAAGAGGAAGTGCAACAAGTGGAAAATTTATTTGGACAAATAATAAAGGATAACTTCCTCAATCTGGCAAAGGAAATAGACTGCCAGGAAGTCCAGGAAGCTCAGAGAGTCCCAAAGAAGGTGGACCCACAGAGGAACATACCAAGGCACATCATAACTCCATCAGCCAAGATTAAAATGAAGGAGAGAATTCTAGAAGCAGCAAGAGATAAGGGGACAGTCACCTACAAAGGAGTTCCTATCAGACTGTCAGCTGATTTCTCAAAAGACACCTTACAGGCAAGAAGGGGCTGGCAAGAAGTATTCCAAGTCATGAAAGGCAAGGACCTACATCCAAGATTGCTCTATCCAGCAAAGCTTCCATTTAGAATGGAAAGGCAGATAAAGTGCTTCTCAGATAAGGTCAAGTTAAAGGAGTTCATCATCACCAAGCCCTTATTATATGAAATGTTAAAGGGACTTATGTAAGAAAAAGAAGATAAAAAACATGTACAGTAAAATGACAGCAAACTCGCAATTATTAACAACCACACCTAAAACAAAAACAAACTAAGCAAACAACTAGAACAGGAACAGACCAAAGAAATGGAGATCACATGGAGGGTTAGCAACAGGGGAGTCGGAGGAGGAGAGAGGGGAAAAGGTACAGAGAATAAGTAGCATAGATGGTAGGTAGAAAATAGACAGGGGGAGGGCAAGAATAGTATGGGAAATGTAGAAGCTAAAGAACTTATGACACATGGACGTGAACTAAAGCGGGGGATGTGGGGGGAAGGGGGTGTGAGAGGTGCAGG